>MU251804.1:0-27772 GCA_019669835.1 Amylocarpus encephaloides
AGAGTTATCCTGACCAGGTGATTGGTGCTGACTCTTCCGAAAATCAGGTGCTATGACCTCAATTTTACATTTATTAAGGCCTGTAGTTTGTAGTATTTATCCGATAACCTATCTCGCTTACTCGTACCTACCCAGTAGCCGCGAACGCTCTTCTAGCCTCGATTCCATTCAACTTCGATCGGCTTCATTCTTCCTTTTTAAATTTCCCTCAACGCAGCCTTAAGATGTCCCCCTCACGAGACGATGAGGAATCGTTCTTGCCGATGAATCGCCATCAGTGGAAACCAAGACCTTCCTAAGCCATCGTGTAGCTTCGGTATTTGCCATGTACGCTCGGTACTTTCATATCGGTGGTCCAAATTATGGTCGCTACCTATGCTTAGTTCTCCCCGGTGTTAGGTCCTTTGGCATCCAGGTTGTCCCAATCCATGGATAGCAGAATCAAACCCTGGCTGGCTCTCCGTATGGGTTACCAAACAGCGAGAGCATTGGCTGATCTGCACTCTCAGAACCTATGTCACGGGGGTAAGGAACCAATTTAACTCAAACTTATCTACTTTTCGTGGTTTCCCGCGAACATCCTTCAGACCTAACAACAGCCAACATTATGTTTCGAGTGGAATTTGATCGCTATACTGAGAATAAGATCTACCGCCTCTTCGACAAACCGGAGAGGGGACCCTTGGAAACGGGGTCGGGAGAAACTCCAGGTTCAGAGGCTCCAAGATACATCGTGGGGTCACTCGACTTTCTCTCCTCTGAAACCGATATTATCAGTAACGACATTAGTCTTATCGACTTCGACCAAACATTCCTCGTTTCGTCACCCCCGGGGGAAATGCTAGCTACACCATCGAGTTCCTCGCTCCTAAGGTAGAAAACTTACTAATAATTATATGTCGTGGTACTTATTATTTACCGCGACCTTATAATAGAAGGCTTATTAGAGTAAGACCATTTAATCGTAGTACACCTAGAACCTACGTGGGTCCTATATAGAACAGTCATCTCCTGTCCTAGAGAGTAAATTCAAGTTGAGTTTCCTAACTTTAGGAGACCATTCTAGCCTGTCCCTAAAGTTTAAAAGACTTAAGGAGCCGGTCATTAGGTGGTAAACGATGAGGAAATTCTCAGTGTCTTACTTCCTCACGTCACTCAATTTCTTTGTTACAGTCTTTACCATGAATGATCAAACGCGTTTTTGAAAATTCTACTTTCTCATATTCACTATCCAAATTGAACACTCCTCGCATTATTGCCACCCCAACTTCGAGAACAGCTAGACACTAATCAGGCTATAGAAGGACCTAAAGATTTAAACCCTTATGGCTCCCTACCTACGGACAGGATGACCGGCTCACGAGGGAACCCAATCGAGATCCATGAGGACTACCGGGTCTCGAATCCGTAGAGCGAACTAGTGAAGAGTTTCTCAAGAATGAATTTCGAGAATTTTCTACATATATGAGATGAAAGTTCGGAGGACTTCCTAGTCTCATGGTCGTGGTTTGGTTTTGTGGTTAATGACCGATTAAGTCGACTTGAGGAGAGTGGTGACGCTCAGAAAGCCCTCCTCCTATCTGGCTACGGGGTCCAATACGATGTCCCTACTAGTTATAGAAAGATCCCTGGCGACTTGCTGGTCTCAGGTCTAGCGATCCATTCTGTGACCCATGATCTCCAATACACCCACGAGGGAATTGTTCGGGTCCCACAACACGTTCATCCACAGGCTCGCGAGCACTAAACCCAAGTGCCACAGCAGGTCCTTGAAGAAAATCCTCTAACGAAGAAGAGCGTTGTCGCACTCCTCCAGTGCTCTCATCAGTAATGCTATTACCTTGAATTATGTTTCGCATCTCAACAGCCCGCGACCTTGCGTCTGCTTCCACAGCTCGCAAGCGGTGGTAATCTCTCACTCTCCTCCAATGCTCGGGCGTATCTGTCGGCGGTCGAGGGGAAGTTATTGAATTAGAAGGAATCACAATATCCTGTTGGCTGCTTTCTCGTGAAGGGTCCGTCACTGGTTCAATCGTACCTCTCCATGGTCGTGTTCGAGGAAGCTCTGGTGCTGGACTCATTGCACGGAGACTGTGCTCTAGCGCTAGTACCAGAGATGTCTCGCTAAGGTTGTCGTAGATCTTGGTGTCTGAATTTACGTCTTTGTCACCGAGATACGATAGGAGTGACGGTATACTAGTTGTGAATCTGGGTGGCGATGAAGTTCCATCATAGAATACAGGACTGTCCTGACCGAAGGGGACTGAACCCGTTGGTGATGGCTCCCTGGAGTTGGGGAGGGTCATAGTGACGTGAGTTGGGATGTGAATGGGCGAGCAGTCGGAGCCTAGAAGTGACGCTTCTCTTTGGCTACTTCGGAAGCCTTGTAGACTGGATGGGAGAAAGTCTCCCCTAGGGGAGTTTTCTCTTGTACGTTGGCGACCACGGGTTGAGGATTCTCCGATTGACGGACTTCTTGCACGAGGTGGCGAGAGGCCGCTATTTTGCATTCGAGTTGCAAGGGAACCAACCGATGAATGCTGGGTGCCTGAAGTTCTATATAGATCATAGTGCCTTTCAATCCTCGAAAGCTGGCCTAGAGCATGAGCAGCTTGTAGGGTTGGGTTTTGATCTTGTCTTCATGTATGAACTGAGGATTTCTCGCAGCTGATGATGCTGCCTCTGGACATATTGCTATTCGTTCTTCATGTAAATTCGAGTATTCAGTAGCATTCTCGTCCAAATTTGAATTGTGAACCATGGATATATCTGCCTGTGGAGATGGTGCGTTGACTGTCTCGAGCATTGTGAGATTTCCAAAATGATTTGCAGTAACCCTTGCTCCACTGTCAAGAAGGAATTTGTGTTGTGTGGAAGACATCTCAATGGAGGCTGAGAATGTGATAAAAGAGGGGGAAAGGATCAAGGGTCTAGCGGTATTTAAAGTGTTCTAAAGTACTTTGATACTGGTGACGTGAATCATAGTTGACTGTCAGTGAATCACTGATTTGATAGTGACCCTATAGATTTTGCTGAAATATAGAAAACTATACATTCATGAGGTAGGCATCATTTGAAGTGAATAATTGATCTCTATTACCCTGCAACGATAAGCCAAATAAAGAGCCTGGGATTTCCTATGGTAGCTCAAGCTGGTTCTGGCAGCATACGCGCTATTTGTTATATGAGCGTGTATGCCGTCATCATGTACTAACGGCTGCTTAATATCTGACTAAGGAAGAAATATACCTTTAGTATTTATATTGGTTCGTACAATCGCTAAATGTCCTCAATTAGCCTTGATACAAGTGTGTCGGCGAGCCTTGATAGTCTGACATCGTGCCAGCGTTTACCCCTTATGGGAAGCCAGGAAAATTCCGTGATGTGCCTGTGCTGACTTCGACTCAAGGATTCGATCATAAATGGCATAGGAGATATACTCAAACAAGGGTGGCATCCGTAAATAGGACGCGAGATTTGGCTATTACCATGACGATAAATACTGTAAAGGACTTAGTGAGTTGCTGGTTCTAAGTTAACAATATGTTATTGACGTAGGTGTAGAAAGGAATAAGATGGAGGACAATGTGTTCACGGTTTACTCAATGAGTTAAGTTTTCTCTGAGTTGAGTTGAAGTGAGCGGAGTACGAGTAGTGGATTCGGGGTTGAGTTTGAGTAGGTAATTTAACTCGACTAGGAGTAGAACTAAATAGAGTGCCATGTAATATTGACTAGCTCTTATATACTAGAACATACGATTATTACCTAGTACTATCTATTACTATCTAATAAGAGCTTCTTCCTCAATATTAAAGAGAGGGATCTAAGAATATCTACGAGAATCAAACATAGACATAATTTGATATGGGATGTCTATTCCGATCTGTCTACTTCTTCATGTGAGATGATGTGCCTAACGCTATGAATATCTCCTTATGATCCGTGTTCAAGTGGTCGTCATATCGCTCTCACAACGAAGTTTCTCAATAACAAACAACAACCCCTGATTTTGTTGCGAACAAGTTGAATAGCCTGATGGAAATCCTGAAGCTGGCAGTCTTCACTGACGTATGCACATTTCCTGTTGCCATAGATAGCCAGTAATTCCCCTTCCTCCTAATTTGTTTACCATAGGAGCAACAAATCTGGGGCATGATCGTTTACTCTGGAGCTAACAAAAGTCTGTAAAACCTAGGGAACCTAACGAGTGTGAATTTGAAACTAACGATATTAGGATAAACATGTGCTAATAAACCTGAGATATTCGAAGTGATTGTGCTATCTTACTTCGGAGATTTAGGCTTAGCGTTTATTTTAAAAGAGAAGAATTAGATTAGATATTTATAAACAGGCTAGAGAATAGAACCGTACTTGAGAATAAGGAAGTTCTCTCCATTTTGCTAGCGCCATGTTCACTCCCGTCAGGTTCTTCGAGGCGGAAAGGTCGTTCTCTTGAATCCGACGGCTGTGGATGTGCTTCCAACTTGCCACAACGGCAACTACCTAGCGGCTCAGCTCTCTACTACCATCCTTGCAGTAAAATATCCATTGACTCGCCCTAGGACTTAATCATTACACACCATTAGTATCATCATGCGCATTTCTACCAAAAATGCACCCCGAATAAACAGCAATCGTGTATTCATAAAAACCCTAACCTGAACTAACATCCTCCTTATCTAAAGATTGTCGTCTGGAGTTCCCTCTATGCCTCTGACGAATTCACAAGGTCTGAAGTCGCCTGTAGGTTGACTACAATTTCCAAGGAAAATGTTTGAGGTAGGTGTAGATAAAGTTAGAGGCGTTTGAAGAGCAGTATTGAGGAGCGATGTGGTTGCCGTTGGTAATATTGTGAGAAAGTGTAAGTATGACCCCCACCACTGGACGGGCATCGCGATTCTTGGTATTTCATCGAGAAAATTCTCCTAGGTAGGTAGATTCGCACACGTGGTCAGTCTGTCTTTAGGCTGTCTCGTGGTCTCAGAGGGCTTAAGAGAAATTCGAGAGAGTCGGTGATAGTCGAACTGAAAAGAAGGTAGTCTCGGGCTGAAAAGGATAGTGAGGACAAGATGAACAATAATCCCAAGAAGGGATAAATGAGTTTATATTTGTGCGAAAGCCCCTTGACTTCTGACACCCCATCCCCACTTGGTCGATGCAATGAATTGAAATCTGAGGAGGTCTAGAAGTAAATTATGACAGCTATTTGTTTCCATCAATAGAATCGACGACAATTCGAAAAATTCTTGATCCTTTGCATAACGCCATAGGATTATGCGCGAGAGAGTGCAACATCATCATAATCTAAGATTTATGTGCCAGAAGCTTGTGTCAAGTTGACTTTGGATGGTGACTGTGCGCTTCCATTCCAGGAGCAGTTGCTAGCCGTTTATGCAGCCAGTCGCCTCCTTTCGGCCAGAAACAGCTACAAATTGATCTCATCCTATTTCACCCCACTAATAACTAAATATACGTTGTGGTGGTGACTTGGCACTTTACCGCTTACGTTAAACTCCATAGATTGTTTCAAGACGTTTGGAAACAAATAGACGAAAGTAGGTCATACGATTCGACATCCTTAAATCCCGAGGACATCGCATCGGTGTCCTTGAGAACATCAGTCCCAAAGAATTGGTTGCTAGCTTTCCAGACAGTCAAGCCTTTACCACCATCGCATTTCGAGAGCAAGCTTCGGGTGAAGAACGGCAGGAAGTAAATCCGAACTCAAGGTCTGCTCTGATTTGTTAGGCTCCGTGAAGAGAAAGATATCCAAGAGAGATGAAGAACTCGATGCTAACGATGATTCCGTACCTTTGTTGATTTGCGAATTATTGCCAATAGTAGTAAAAGACAGATGGCTAACACCACCGCGAGACCGAAAATTCTCTTCGCATTCTTCAGACGATATGATCATTACAGTCTCTCACAGACGAGGCTAGATAGTTGAATTTTATGTCTCCTATTATGGTGAAAGATGATAGTTTTCTGGAAAAAGCATAGATTTACGCCATGCGCAAAGATTATGGTTTCTCCCTTCCAGGAAGCTTTCCACCTCTCGTCACCGAGTCTTGTTCAATGCTTCTGTATCTCTGCAAATTCATTTCCTCGACCCGCCTACTCCGAACTCGCTGGAGTGATCTTGGCAATTCCTCTTCATCAAGCTTTTTGTCCTCTGGCGGTCTTGTTCCTTTGTCTGCATCTTTATTCCTCGAGAACGTGGGCCTTTTCCTCAGAGTGGTGGTCTTCTGTTGCTCCTGCCCTTCAGGGGGCATTATATCTCTCTCTTCATCTTCCTCATCCCCCTGGGTCATATCGCGAGGATTTGTCCGCCCGAAAGAATTATGGTAAGTCGGTCTAGTGAGCATCCCACTGCGAAATTCATTTGCACCAACAAGCAACTTGGTTAAGTCGATGAGCTCCTCTAAGAACTCAATCGTTTCAATTTGACCAGCGGATGCGGCATTCCATGACAAGAACTTTTGGCGAATGACTCGTTTGACCATTGACACTTCAACCTCTGGGCGGGAAATACTATCTTGCGTCTCGACTTTGGCAGTCTCTTTTTCCAGGACCACTTCTCGCACGCGATTCACCATCCTTAGATGAGCTAGTCGTGCCGAAGGCAAAAACTGGGGGAGCGGGAGCTTTGTAGTCAATGCCTCGTGCACCGCAAAAAGGACTATTGTGATGGCGCTGGCAACATTGCGCCGATACGGGAAAACTTGTGTGTTGAGCTCCTCGAGTACTCCGGATCCATACGAATATCGAAGATGAATCATATTATCCATTCTATCCACAATCGCATGTAGGACATAAAGTATTTCTTCATAGATGAGAGCAAGACCTTTAAATGACCCTTTCAGGCGAGGTTCATTAGCGCAGAATGGAAGGAAAGTTCCTGCGGTAGCTAGAGCAGCTTGCGCTTTGCCTTTGGCATGGTCGAATCGCTCCGAAACCAAGGCAGAATGTACATGTACGTCAAGATTAACCTCCATTTCGATGCCATATGCTAGGCAGGCTTCCATTTCAATGATCTGCGTTATCGATGAAGCTAGAGATTCTACGAGTCTATCTCGAGCCTTTACTGGTATGAAAGTAAATTGTAGTATCAAAGCCAACATGCCGCCAATCAAAAAAGCGATGAATCGTTTCAGAAAGTTTTCTGTCGCTGTGTCGCCGGGGACTGTTTGAGAAATCGTTGCGAGGGAAACAACACACATAGAAATTATCGAAACCATCCCAGCCTTAATATATTTGGACCCAAGTTGTAGATAGGTTGAGGGTATAATGCCGATGATCAGGATGACCACGCAGACAATCCTGTTTCCATTATCTACTTCATAGGCAACATAGCCCCAGACGCAGCCGAATGTTGTTCCCACGGCTCGTAAAGCGAATGTCATCACAGAAGTTCCAATGGCTACTTCGGTGATTAGAACAAGCTGCAACGAAGCCCACAAGCCACGATTTAAAGAGTACCATTGGTTCCATTGGTGCAGAAATGCAGGCCATGTCACCAAGAGTACCGCAACCGCAAGTTTCACGGCGTAAATTACATCCTCACTTCCTACTAGATATTCAATGCCGTCGGCAAGTCCATTCCGCACGCGCGAGGCAAGACTTTTCTTTGGTATCCGTTTTCTGGTAGGGTGAGCGGTACTTTTCTCGGGCACGGATTTTCGAGACTTTTCCTCTTTAACGTTCGTTGGAGGGTTCGCCTCTACATCTCGTTTAGCGAGCAGAGAGTCATCGCTAGAGTCGAACGAATTCTCTTGAGGATCTAGATCAGAGTTTCCAGTCCGGGCACCTTGCCGAGCATTGTCAGGAAGAGCAAGACTGTCTTCTTCGCCGCCCGAGGCTAGCCATTTACGCCAGTTGATTTGGGGCGCATAAAGACGGCGTCGATTGTGGCGTGTTTGTCGTTTTTCAACAATGACACGAGAATGGCGGAGCATTTCCAGAGTGTGGAGAGCCGCGTGCCGCAAGCTGAGAAGAAAAAGAGATATCAGGAATATTTCCATTCTTGGCATGACATCCACCTCAGCTTGCTGAACTTTATGTAAGGACGCCGCACTTTCTAGAGCAATTGCAGAGTCCTTGTCGAAAATGATCATTGCCTCGGTTAAGATGTCGACATAAACATCGATATCTTGAAGATGTACGCCTGTCGGTGCCAGTGTCCCAGAGGGCAATTTCGCCACATCGTAACAATACGCTAGACATGAAGTAACAACTTCAACGCTTTTATCGATGCTATCTTGTAGGCTTGCGAGTGGCTTTGCAATGTGAGCTACCAAGAAACGTAAGAGTTCGGCATCGCCGAATTCAATCTCCTTCTTGGGTTTTACAAGCTCAAGATTCTCCTTTCCCTGCTCGAAAGTTGACATTCGCTTTACCTGGCTGACTGTAGGTCTCCAGGGGCTCTCTTTGTGGCGTCCCTTGTTGGAAGATGGGCTTCCATCCTCGGGATTGTGAGGGGTGTTCTCACTACCACTCTCAATGCCAGCCTCTATGGCAACTAACTCTACTTGAGACTTGTCTTTCTCCGTCTCATCACCCATGAGCGCGTACTTGCTTTCACACGCCCCAATAAGAGCAATTGCGTTCGCAACGAGTTTGGTCATGGCGGTGACACTGATTTCCTTGAGGGCTTCTGGGGGCAATACCGCAAATGTAAGCTCGAAATTGCATTCCTGCTGGGCTGCCTTGCAGCCAGAGAGTTTCTCCCTTAGTTTAGCCTTTCGCTCTGTCAATGATTTCAGAGTCGCAACCTTCGGTGACTGGCTTTCTGGCACTTCCTTGTTCTCTTTGGACTTTTGAAATAGCCCGGAGACTTTTTGCCTGAAAGATGTTTTGGCATGGGTTTTGGGAGTTGCCTCGTCTTCTTTGGAATGAGTTTCGAGCTCCTCCTCCGGCGAAGTTTCCGGCGAATTCTTCCCAACTTCATCTCCTATATTTATGAAGTATTTTCCAGCATCTCGAAGAGTATCCACTGTCAGGGCTAGTGTCTCGATGGTAGTTGTTCCAAGGAAGTCACTTGAAAGCTCAGGAAAAACCAAGATGTTCACCAGAATCAATATTCCCGCAGCTGTTAGAATCGGATACAGTATTTGTGTAGCCAGAGGCTTGCTAACAGCTGTAGCCGTACTAGTCAAGCAAACAACGGAAACGATGATAAGAAGTACAAGGGATATGAAGAGACGCGGTGTATGTGAACGAAGGAAACCGTGGACTAATAGAGCGATTGTGAGGAAGATGCCTCGAATCGTGTATGCAGCTGGAGCATTCTGATCGTAGATGAGACTCGAGAGGTAAATTCCGAAGACGGACCATGCGACCCCCACAAGTGTACCACCAACAGCCAAAACAAGGGCTTCTACCATCATGCCGGTCCTGCGGCCTGGGTGACCAAAAACTGTAGTTATTGGCGCTAGATATACTGCCCTGCCGTACACTCTCAGGACCGCAGGTATCAGCGCTAGGATCACGGCGAGAGTAGTCGCCAGGGTGTTTTTGAACATCCTCTGCCAGAGGTGGTTTGTTTGAAGGTTGTCCCATATTGCTGCCGCACGCTTCTTAGCCCATTCCTCCAGCTTGTGTGTCTTGCTCTTGATGAATGCCATCGCTAGGCACCAGTGCGTCTATCTTCTAGGCCTCTGCCAATTTTCGAATCGACAATCCCGATAAAGAGAAGGTCGCGTCGTCATCGTCTCGAAATACGACAAATGTACGTACATGTAAACAGTGGCGGGAGGTCAATTGGTCATGGGTAACAACTCGAAGATGGTCCCATAAGGCTCGCAGGACTAGAAAATAAACAAGTCGATATTGGCAAAAGTTGTTGTAGCTTTGAAGGTTCCTAGGCAACACAATAAGTAAAGGCAGAGGAAATTGCGCTCTTGGTCTCGCCAGCAGACCATACTGTACTGTAGCACACCCCTCCATCCTGCCGCCTCCTCCTTCGACTTATTGACCAAGTTTCGCAGAAAAGGACCAAAGAGGAACATAAAATGGCTCCTTCTTCAACGATAATCGTGAGAGATTCCCGTGCTCCTGAGAGATTCTCATGCTCCTGAGATAAGTAAATTTCTAGCTAACTTTATCCTAGGCCAAACTTAAAGTGCAGCTCAAGCTCTCCATCCAACGCTTGCGCATGACACAACAGAAAGATGAAGCCGTCTCCAAACAACAAAGGCGAGCCATGGCCCAGCTTCTAGAAACGGGCAAAGAAGAGTCAGCGAAGATCCGAATCGAAAACATCATCCGTTCCGATATTACCACCGAACTCCACGAGATCCTTGAGCTATACTGCGAACTACTCCTTGCGCGAACAGGGCTGATGGAAGGTCCAGTGTGCGATATTGGTTTAGAGGAGGCCGTCAAGAGTCTGATATATGCCGCCCCTCGGACAGATATCAAAGAGCTTCAGCAAGTGCGGATGTTATTGATGGAGAAGTATGGCAAGGAGTTTGCGCTTCAAGCCATAGAGAACAGCGATGAGAAGGTTTCCGAGAAGGTCCTGAAGAAGCTTACTGTTACGCCACCACCACAGGAGCTTGTATATGGATATCTGGAAGAGATAGCGAGGACATACGGTGTTGACTGGCCGAAGAAACCCAAGGGGGATTTAAGCGAACCGCCTGAGTACGTGGATGACGATGATGATGAGAATCCAAGCGGAGGACAAGCGCAGGCAGTACTGTCGACGCCGATAGCCGCAGTTGAAGAAATGAAAGTCACGGAGAGGGAGGCTTTGAGCAAGGCTACACCACCGAGGAACTTTGGGCCAAGTAGTCCACTGAGGGTGAACCCGCCGAGTCCGAGTACAGACAATCTACACCCGAGAGTTAAGGGGACGTTAGACTTGAAGCCGAAAGCCCCTGTGGCTACTGCGAAGGGAGGAACACAGAGTAAGGGTCCGGTGGGTGGTATGATACCGGATGTTGATGAGCTTGCGAAGCGGTTTGCGGCATTGAAGAAATGATACATGGAAATTGATTCTCAATAAACTCATGTTGGTAATCGACCTAGCCCCGCTCTAACTCCAAGCATGCCCAAGAATTATTGACATGCCATAAAAGGCCTCTTTTTGATACAATGTTAATCCAAGTATGATATGTGGAAGTAGAGGGCAACTGGATATATGCTCTTAATATGACAGCTCTAAGTCGTTGAATATTAAGAAACCGTTGGTACTTCTTAAGACTGTAAGTGGGCCACGTCACGATTTTAAGTATCCTATTCCAACGACATAGGACGAGTAAGTCTAGGATATTTCAAATAAAGCTGTCCAAACTAGCAGTTGTTGAAAGCGAGACCAATCTCCAGCTTCGAGACAACACAGGCAGGCCACATTAATTTCCACAATTGCTTGATTATTCCTCCCAATGACATTTAATAACTTCTTGGTAAACCTAAGACCTTCTCACCCACATAATTCATAATCATCTCCCTCGACACAGGCGCAATTCTCGGCACGAAACACTCCCTCAAATACCTCTCCACATGATACTCCTGCGCATAACCCATGCCCCCAAGACTCAACATGCTCCTCTCACAAGCCGTAAACGCCGCTTCAGCGGCAAGATACTTCGCACTATTACAAGCCACTCCAACCGCTGACTGCGTAACACTCTCATCGGTCATCGACTTATCATAAAGTCTCGCTGCGTGGTAGGTGGCCAATTTGGCGGCTTCAAGATGCATGTATGCGTCGGCGAGAGGATGTTGAATGCCCTGATTCATACCTATTGGACGACCGAAGACGACGCGCTCTTTGGCGTAGGTTGAGGCTTTGTGGAGGGCTGCGTAACCGAGTCCGAGGGCTTCGCCGGCGAGGAGACAGCGTTCGGCATTCATGCCATGGAGGACGATCTTGAAGCCCTGTCCTTCTTTCCCAATCAAAGAGTCCTTAAGGATGGTGTAGTTATCAAAAAACACTTCATTGGCATCTATAGCTCGTCCGCCCATTTTCTTGATCTTGCGAAGCTCGAGACCGGGTTGTTTAGGGTCAAAGTCGATAAAGAACAGGGAGAGGCCTTCGGAGGGTTTCTTGACTTCTTCTAAGGGGGTTGTGCGTGCGAGGAGGATCATTTTGGTTGCTACTTGGGCGGACGATATCCAGATCTTTTGGCCGGTGACTTTGTAGTTGTCGCCATCGCGGATTGCTTGGGTTTTAAGCTTCAGGGTTTCGAGACCTGTGTTTGGTTCTGTGACGCCGAAACAGACGCGCCAGGAGCCATCTATGATTTTACCTAGCATGCGTTGTCGTTGCTCGGGAGTGCCGAATTTGGCGACTGGTTGTGTAGCGTAGACGTCTAGTTGCGTTTAGTATAGGGACTTATACATACTGTAAGTAATAGTGGAATATGAGAACACACTTGCGTGTATTGACTGAGCTCCAGCCATTCCTGCTCCGCTCCTGAAAGAACCATCAGCTCAACTTGTAGCATTTTGAGAACTAGAATATACTCAGAAATGGTATGTAACATCATCGTTGCTTCTGAAATGCCCAAACCAGAGCCGCCTAGGTCTTCTGGTAGAGCAATTCCGACCCACCCATCCTTGGCCAGAGCAGTGTGTAATTCATGGGGATATTCTCCAGACTCATCATGCGCCGCCCAATAGTGCTATATATGATTAGGAAATGGCCAATCGTTCCTAGCAAAACATAGCCGCACTTACATCCGGGAAGTTCGAACATATCTTGGCTATTGCCTCTCTGACTTGAAGCTGCGTATCCGAGAAACCACTCGTTTCCATCAATGTATTTGCTCGCAGTGGCCTCGATATGGAGAACTTCCTCCGTTGAGAACATATTATGGGAGGACGACAAGATCTGATGAAAACAGATCTGACAATAGGAACTCGCATCATCTTGTGATTGGGTTACATCCCCTTCTACTTGAGACTGGTGCTCATGGGCCGTGTAAGGTTATATGATGGTAGCCTTAAATAATGAGGGAATTACAAAATAGAGAGGGTGAGAGACAGAGATGAAGTTCATTCCAAGATCGTTTAGCTTTTGACTATTACTTGACTTGTAGTATCTTGACCTTCATATTGGAGGGGTTCATAAATTGTTTCCGCTATTACCGAATCCGGACAGAGCGGCACTGATTGACTTTCAAGTACGGAGACACAATCATTGTAAACTGTGGTTATCTATTATTAAAGCATACGTCGTTAACTAGATAATTCAAAAGTGAACCATTTAAGTTGAATTTGTCACGTAAAGAAAGCCTCGAGGTTGATGTTAATTATATCGTGGAAGTGCCGCTGCTTTTGTACACAATCGGCAAGGCGGGCGGCATCAACCCATGTCGGAATTTTTAGCGTGGAACCTAAAGAGGGAGCCTTCGACCAAAACAACATCGACCTCCCCCAGCTACATACCCAGCTTCAGCAACCCACCACAATAACTTTTCTACGCGCTTTTTGGTTTGCTACCGCGACTTTACACGATTTTGCACGCGATGCCCCGATGATAATCAATTGATTCACTGCTTAGCTTGAGCACGATTGCACCACTTCACAACGCGTATTGTTTTGATTCGACAAAATGGCGACTACGCGGCAAAACCGACTGCAAGTTGGCTCAGGCTCATGGGTTCTGGAGGAACGCAAGTCTGCACTGCAAATTGCAGGCACAGAAGCGGAGGAATTTTCGTTTTCAGCCCGAAATGAGTTAGAATGGTTGAATGAACATATGGCGGATATCTTCAACGAGAATCATGTGTAAGTAAACAAAGCCACGCCACAAAATCCCCAACCTAATCCGCTCTGCAGAAGCGTCGCTGAGATTTTCAAAACACCCGGAAAATTGAGAGGAAAGACACCAAGGACGGTGCGAAAGGCGAATCCACTCGAGACGCGTCCGGTAAGTCACAGGCCAAATAGCAGATTGTGGTATGGACTAATATCAAATAGCCACTGTCGGATGTGTTCTCAGTTACCCCTCGAGGCTTACCTAGTCCTTTCCGACAGGCGCAATTCGAGCGACCCGTCGCCACGTTCCAGGTGGCAGAAGATGAATCAAGTGAGCCAGAACAACCAGCTGTGCAACAGCCTGCCCCAAAGGACAGCCCCATACACCGAAAACCAGTACCGAATTATTTCGACTCGGGATATTTCGGCAGTCAGTCCCAAAATACACATGCGACACAAGCAATTGAGGTCGCAGATACTCAAGCAACAATACCATACTCACAACCCGAAGTTGCTTCCCCACAGCCGGCTCTTGTTCAAGATGAACAGATTATGGAACGAGACTCCGGGGGTTCATTTCAGTCTGCGAAGGAAGAACTTTCGAGGAGCGTTCCGGACACCGAAGGAATGGATATTGATACAGAAAACGTTCAGCCCATAATAGAGCTGGAGGCATCAGTCCACCCAGTCTTAGAATCACCTTTCCAAACTAGACCACAACAATCACCCTCGCCCAAAAAGCGGTTCCAACAGAGTCCTCAAAGATCCCCAGATCACTATTCCAATCATCCTCAACAGATACTATCATCGCCTCAGAAGTCTTCCCCACAACGCATAGCACCACAATCCCCGCAACGATCACCACAGCATTTACAAGAACGGCCCGTAGCCGATCTCAGATCATCCCCGCCTACAGTAGCCAAAATTGATTCCGTCGAAGAAGCGGGGTCTTTCATTGTGAATGAACAAATGGAAGATTTGCAATCCCCATCAGATAGTTCCAGCCCCATCAGACCTATCGTTCGGAAAAGCAGTTTAAATTTCGCTTCATTACCGGCACGGGAGCCATTAACATCAAAGAAGAGCCTTGGTGAGAGGATATCAAGGAGTCACCTCGAGCAAACTAGGACTAGCTATTATGGCCGTACAACCGGTGGGAAAAGTCTGGGCAATAGCCACCAGGAGGAACATGGGGCCGATGAAGATGAAATGGATATCGACATGGACGACGAGGACACCATAATCCAAGAACCTGACTCCAAAATTGCCCGGCTACATAACAAGACCTCGACACAACGTCTGCAGGATCAAATCAGCATGCTTGGCCAATCCCAGTCACATGCTCGGCCTGCATCTAAATCTATCGCAGGAAACGGACTCCCCATTTCTCAGAGCAGCCAAATCTCGTCTGCTGCACCACTAGTTGAGACCACACAGAGACAGAAATCGCCACAGCGGTCCCCAGATCGAAAATCGCGCCCACCACCAGGAGCTTTTCCAGAGGACGAGGAAGACAGTTGGATTGGACGACCAACAGTACCTCAAAATGGAGCCTCCGTGTTCAGCCCTAGACCGCAATTACCCAAGAGTCATACAGCAGATGTTATGGAGGGTATTCATAATAAAGATAGCATTGCTGGTCCCCAGTTCAACATTCCAAAAAGAGGAGAGAACCAGCGACAGAGATCACCTATTTGTGAGCCCGTAATTCCGGAGCGAACCACCAGTACTCTAGGTCAACTGAAGTCGGTCTCAACATCTGTGCTTAGATCTCCCAAGAAAGTCGATGAAGCACCGCTGTTCCAGAAAGCCATATCTGTGTCTAATCCTAACCCGTCCACCAGTAGCAACGGAGCACAAACTACACCACCAAAATCACCATCTCGAAGTTATCGGGGAAGTCCATTGAAAGCTGCCAAGGACAAGTTTTCTTCAATATTGAAGACTTCCAGGGGCTTGTTCGCAAGCAGCGCAGCTGTGAGTGCTGAAGCGAAAACGTCTGCCTTGTCACCGCCATCAACACGCCCTGGCATGCACCAAGGGCCTTCTTTTGAGGATGTTCTATCTCAAGCGAATGATAAAGCGCCACTATACCCCATTCTAGACAACGAATCCAGTGAGCAGGTCGATTCTGTTCAACGAGCAGCCAGTCCACCAAAGACGAACGGCCGCAAAACTCGTGCCTCGACAGAGAGGGAGGAGCGTCGCAAGGAAGAGGAAGCCAGAGAAGCCCGCGGGGTGAAAGAAGCCCAAAGGATGGAGTCGCAACTAGAAAAGGCGCGATCCAAGGTCAAGGAGGAGGCCCGAGTCTTTCACAAGCGGCAGGAGCGTGTTGTGGCGATGCAGAAGGAGGTCGAGGCACGCAAAGAGCTAGAAAAGCAAGCGAAAGCCAGCCAAGTTGATCTTCCCAGGGCAACTAGAAGCAGTCCTCGCAAAATTAAGGCGCAGTTGGAGGCTCAGGGGTTCGCTGCAGTAGCAAGTACAGATGATGTCTCCAACCGTGATGTGGAGATGGCCGATGTATCTGCTATGCCTCCTCCTGCTGCTATACCTCGTCCAAAGTCCCAGATTGGCAGACCAGGACCAAAACGCCCTTTGAGACCAGCCAAAAATACACTCGCCCGCCCGCAACCACCTACTGTCATCAGAGTCGACACTGGCTCGCAGCGAGGCCATCAATACCATCCATCAACTTCGACACTTTCGGCAACCCTACAAGAGTCTCTTTCTGCTCCATCTGGTCCTGGTTTACGGAAGAAGGCGAGCACTAGCTCAATCCAAAGCAAAGCCTCGACTTCGAGTTTCAAAGCCACCGCCAATAAGGCATTGGAAGCTGCTGCACGTAAGAAAGAACAGGTTAGTCAATGTAATTCCATTGTGGAAGAGTGTACTAATTGTTTCAGGATGAAATGGTTGCTCAGCGAAAGCGTGAGGCCAAGCAGGAAATTGAGAGACAGCGCGCTGCTCTGAAGGAAGAGGAGCGCCGCAAGGAGGAGCTGCAACGACGACAGGAAGCAGAACGGCAGCGCGAGAGAGAGCGTGCTGCGGTTGCTGCAGATGCTAAGAAAGCAGCATCACGGCAAGCGGCCGAGAAGCGAAGGCAAGAACTTGAAAAGGCGAAGCAGACGAGAGCCCCACCACCTGCCGCACACCATTTGCAAGACAAAGCATTGCCACCAATTCCACGTGGCGAGCACAATCAGGCAAAGCCTAATCGAAACGACATGAATGCTCATCGTCAACATGACGAGTTAGCAAAAGCTCCAAGTCAACCCTCTCACAACATCACCAAATTTGCTCCAAAACGGCCTCTACAGGAGGAATCTGATGATCATGCTCGTCCTGCACTACAACGGAATGGACCCTCCTATCAAACTGAGGGACATTCTAAGAGACGGAAGACAAGCGAGAGATTTGACGATGATGAGCTGATGGAGAATCAACCAACTATTAATGCGCCGCCAATTCGGCGAACAAGTAGCAAACCAAAGGTATGCTTGACGATATCGTTTCAGGGTGCTCTACTAACGATGTCTAGGAAATGCAACCAAAGTCACTATTCCCTAGTGGATATACAAATGCTCCTTCATCGAACAATCTACAGCGGTCAACTATTATGTCCCAGCATAATTTGAATCAATCAAAACCTGCCCATCCAATGGACATGGCACAGATTTCCAAGGGTCCAATTGCCTTTGCTCCAAATCCAAATCAACCTAAGCCCCATCAACACAAGACTCCAATGCGTCCAGCGGACATCAAGCCGAATGCTAAATCAGCAGCCAAGTCCTCGCCGCAATATCAGAATGGAGAAAACATAGATCTACCAGAAATCATGACGGATTCTGATGATGACGACGACGAGGAAGGTCCTGGAAAGCCTTCTTTCACAGCTCCTTGGGTTGAATCCCCAGCCCTTCGCAAGCAGCTGACTGAGCAGGAGAATATTGATCCTAATGAGATCTTTGGTCAGCCCGGGCCGATCAACATGGAGGAGGTGTTCAACAAGAGCAAGGATAAATTCAAGAATTTCAGAAGTCGAACCTCAAGTGCCAATTGGGGCGGAATTGATCGTTTGACGGAAGACGAGATCAAGAAGGATCTTGCCGCGAGACAGCGTATGCAGAGAGTTGGTGGATGGGAGTACAGCTCTATGATTTAAATGGACTACTGTTGATATTTTTATTGCCCCTGAAGTATTTTTTTTAACAGGATATGGTCCTGTTAATGTCGAGGCATGGCGTTATGGAGTTTTGGACGGCTAGTCTCGAAGGTCATCGATGAGGAGTAATGAATATGACCGCAACGCTTTCTTCCTATTGAAAACCTACAACATTAATTTTGTTTACCAATCTTTTTTCTTGGTTTTTTCTAGATACTAAAGCTGTGAGAAGTTTCCCAATGGCGAAGTGAGAAATTTGAGTTCATGCTTATTCTTGTCGTTGCCTTGGTAGACCATGTCTCGTAATGCTCGCTTAATAGCCACGGTATATCCTGAACCATCAACAAGCATCATCTACTCCACCATCTTGTTCGAACTCCTCCAAGTCTCAACCTCGCTCTCACTAATCTCCCTCAACTTATTAACCGCCGGCGCACTCCCTGTCACCACACCCTGCGTAATCTCAGCCATCCTACCCACGACATTCTTTCTGCTCACAGCGTACGTCGCCGTCCCCGCCTTAACCCTAATGACGCCAATTCTTGGATCCTCTGGTCCGCCGTCATGCTTACCGTCGCTGAGATCGCCGAGCCAGGCTTTCAAGGCGGGGGAGTAGTATTGTCTGACGACGGAGGGGTCCGTGATGATGGATGATATGCCGGAGATGGATGCCCATTCACCCGAGGAGTTGAGGAAGGAGATGTTGATGTGTGGGTCGGAGGAGATGTCGTCGGTTTTGCCGGACTCGGTGTTGGTGTGGAAGAGGAGGTCTATGCCGCCGGATTCCTTCATGTAATATTAATACCAGACACAAGTCTTGGAAATGTATATTTGAGATGGGGTTGTGGGATTGGGGGGGGAGGGGGAAGTACCTTTCCAGCCAAAGCCATGCATCTCGAAACCAACGCGCCGCTCTTCCCATCACGAGTTGTCATCATGCCGAATTTACAGGCGGAGATGAAATCACTGAGGTCTTCGACTTTCTCCTTGAGGCTGACTTCGTCTTTGTTTTTCTCCTTGTACGGGTCCGCGGGCTTGGAGCCGGTGTCTGCGTTTGAGAAGGACATTTTAGTGGTCGTGGTTGTGAAGGTGCGTTGTCTGTCGAATTGGGGAGTTGGTCTTCTGGGAGGGGGGATCGATGTTAGTTGTGGGATGAGGAGGATGGGTATGCGGAGGGGGAGACGGGGGATAGAAGCGAGGCGCATGTTTGAGATGGGAAATGAGGAAGGGATGAGATTGAGGACTTACTTTTGGAATTGAGATTGAGTTGTTTGTGTTTATCGAGTTGATTGAGTTTGCAATTGAGGGGGGAAGTCAACATGTCATCATATAAAGCCCCTAGCTTCGTGTCGAGGCAGGATGCAAAATGATGACGTATTGAGCTAATGAAGGCAACTTCTCACGTCAATGCCTTGTACAACACGCCAAGACTTACATATGTCTCGATTAATTGATCTCATTGGATTACTCATTTAATTGGAGATAGACATCTTCATCTGAGAGCGAGGTTTGGGTAAGGGTTCAGCGGTGTCATGTGACACCCCCCGAGTTAGTACCTTAACTGCAGGTCTTTGTTCCGTACCTACACAGCTGAAAGAAAATTCAGCCTCTGGGACAGCATAGTCTAGTAAACTGCATACATTGTTAGATCGACCAATGCAATAGCGACAGAATGTGTGCCAAAGCTGTCTAATAGTGATATTGCTTTCAAAATCGATAGCGTAGAGCAAACGAAAGTATTAGAGCCTGTTTGGATTTAGTATTATGATCAAAACGTATTAGAAGTTCTCAATATCATTGGGTAAATGCGATGTTTAGATGCAGTTTCATCAGTGGCAATCTCATTGCGTAGTTCCATATATTACAAGAGTTAAATCCGGATAGCATTGTCACTCAAAAACTCAGCACTCCAAATCGTCCCAAAATAGAAAAATAAAATCAATTTCTAAGTCTAAACCCAGCGCCGAACACCACATGCAGTCCATACTGACAAATCAAAGGGTTAAAGAACAAGGAAGAAGGCCCGCACCGACTCAACAACGCCACGTCTTCCCACTCCTATGTGCACTTTTCGAAAAGTCTCCATACCCACTAGTATGTGCGTAGTCCTCCACCTCCTCAGGGCCATGATTCGCACCTCCACTTCCACCTCCAACGCCATCCTCGTTTTCATCATTCTCGGCTACACCAGCATCGAACTCATCCTCGTCCTTATCTCCCTCAAAGTTAACCCCACCAGTCTCTTGACCGTCGTCCTCCTCCGCTAATCTAGGGGATTGCGAAGGATTAATCGGTGAGGCGGGGGGTTTGTCTTGGGGGGTAGAGGTCGAGGAGTTCTCGATCTCGCGAAGGAGAGCGGCGAGACGGGCGCGTTTGGTGGCCGGGTCCATGGTAGCGGGTGGTGTTGGGAATGAGGAGTGGGTGGAGGAGTGGGAGGAGGAGGAGGAATGTTTGGAGGCTTTGGTAAACAGAGAGGAGTTAGGGAGGGGGATCTGCATGATGATGTAGATGGGAGGAAAAGAAGAGGGAGAAAGGGTGGGCAAGGAGTGGGTTTTATCAGGATTTGGAGGGTATTGTTTAGGGGCAAGGTGGTGTTCTGGGCAGTGAAAGGAGGGAGCTGGATAGGGATGGATTGTTGTTTGAGTTGTGGACAGTTGGTGCTGATGAAAGGAATTGTCGAATATGACATGTGCTTCGAGGCATGAACAAGAATGGGCTTTGAGAAAGAATTAGTAAAGTCTGACAGGAGAAGGTCTTTCGATCGTGGAGGCCAAGTCTACAAGACAAAAATTTTCTAGTAGACAGAACCCATGCACCACACCAGGGGTAGTATGTATGTAACTTACTAGAGAAGCGTTAGTTATTGACAACAAAGCAGTGTTCAGGTGGTCTTGTCTGGAATGCTTTCTTTTAGCATCAGTGTGCTGATCATTTGTTGTGTAAGATACAGATCTATGAAGAACAGGTTGAAAGTACTGGTTAGGAGCGCGAGTTAACCTCTAGATGCTCGGCCTCCTCTATCGACGAGGTTTTATCCTCTGACGCCACAATTACTTGTCTCTAGCTAATAGGAAACCCCTCTTCAATCTTATTCTAGAAGATGTTCTGATTTTGAAGAACACAAGGTTAGAAGAGCTCTATATACCAGGCTACGGCTGACTAAGCGCCAGGAACGCTAAACCTATTTACGATATGTGCGCTTTTGTCACAAATAATTAACTAACAACACTATAAAAGTGGTTGTTGACACCTATATTTATAAATCGCGTATTAGGGCACGGAGTTCAGCATTCACGCAAAACGGGACCAGGCACCATGGTATTATAATGTGTAGTGTGAAATAACGCCGCCTGTTCCCCCCACCCCCCTTCCCCCCCATTTCCCCCCCAAAATGCCAAATGATTGTTTAATTTTGCGGATCCTGTTGCCGCATCGATACCCTGAGAATCTCACTGGAAATTTCAATCGTCATCACTCGCCAAAGAATAGAGTTCGTGGTCATCAAAATCTTCGTAATCACTCTCAAACTCAGAGTCGATCTCTTTGTCCACAAGAAAGGCAACATCGAGGCCTGTCTTACGATCATATTCTCGCCAGGTCCTTGGACGATCAGCCACCAAAGCTGTCCACTTCCAGATGGTCTTTCCATGTCTATATTTCGATTGTGGAGGCTGACCAGCTGTTGGCGGTGCAAGATTTAGAGCGACTCTTGGAGGTGGGTTAACTGTCGCTTGCGCCTGAGATTTTGATTTTCCCGTGGAGGGAATATTTGGTGTTGTGTCTTCGCTACTCTCGTCAAACCTTCCTTTAAGGTCAGTCCGAATACACTCCGTTCGCCATGCGGATTGAGAAAGAGATCTGATCGATATACCATCTCGGTTGGATACGAAACGAGGAGGACTCAGAGCGAAAAGTCCTTCATCTCGAACCATATGTCGAAGCATAGACTCTTCTGAATGACGATCAATTCCAATATCTGGTGCTCCTACAGTAATCACATTAGCATAGACCATCAGACAAAATTCATTGGAGCAAGGGGGAAGGAAGTATGTGGATCTGAGGATAATGAGCCATTGGAAATCCTCTTTTGTTTACGTACCAGTGATGACCAATTCGTCTACCATCCTACCGCAAGACCATCGAATGGTCGTTGCAAAGCGCGAACCAGGATATGGAAGATGTTCGCAGAAGTTGACTAGATCGAATTGCAAAAATTGGAGGGAAGGAAGTAGCTTCTTGCGGCTGTAGAATTTGGACGAATCAGGAATCGAAAGTGCTTTCAAGAAGTCTGTCACTTGCAGCCAGCAATAAGACTGGACACCTCGGTCTTGGAATAAGCCCTCTGGTCGTTGATAGATTGGTAAGACAAGATGTTTCACATCATAATGATATAAATTGACGCCAGTGAAGTCTTGCTTTCTTGCCACATCATCGTAGTATTTGCCCACAACACGTATATTGAGACTCTTGATCGAGGAGCGTAGTTCTTCCGGGATCTTCGAGAAGTTCTCTAGAGCAGAAACTTGAGTGAAGATAAAATCATTGAATGTCACAAGACAACGAAGCCCTTCGACATAAAACACCCTTGACGCGGCGAGAAAATGGATAGCAATTTGATTTGACACTGGTCGCTCCTCCTTGGTAATATTCGCCTTCTTGATCTCGAAGAATGGATCAATGATTGGAGTTGCGCTGGTGAGTGAATATCGAAGGATGCGCAGTAGCACCTCGATAGGCAAGCTGGGCAGGCGAGTATTGGCATTTGTTGGTAGGGATTTGCGAACAACGCTGCCATTTCTCGTTCTCAAGCTACGCTTGAAGAATTTGGCCGCCGACACAGGTTGTTCCCAAGTGATGCCATTCCCTGATAGAAGCTCGCGTAATCTCCGAAGCTCGGCGTTAGCCGCATCTTTCTGTTGGTACAAGGCGGCGTTATCTAAAGCTATCGCAGACTCTTCGAAACCATCGCCCTCTAGCATGCAAATCTATGAGTATCAGTGCGACGGCATTCACTTTTGGAACTTGCTGGTATAATTACATGACGATGAGCATGATGTGGATTAAGAGGCAAGGGTGCGCCAGCTGGTGCGGCCATCATGAGCAAGCCTGGGAGAACCGCACCTGGAATCGCGATGTTGGGAACGTTCATGATAGAGAAGTTCAGGACTAATTCCAGGCAGAGACGGCCCCGGACCTAAGTGGAATCGCTGGAGTATGTGCGCTGAGGTGAGCGGACTTTGGTTTGAAGGTGTTTGATGTTGTTTGATGTTGGGGCGGGAAACGAAATCAAATTTGAGGCCTTTTGGATGTCACGTGATTCAGCCGCAACCTCCTCCTTGCTTCCAAGGTTCCAGGTTTCGAAGCTACTATGTTTCTTGGGGCGTTTGCGTGAATGAACTTGAAAGTTATGTTGGGAACGAGTTTGGTAACGTGAACCGGAATACAATGACCAGAATTACAACGTTGTACACGACAAAATGACACGCCAAGTGAATACTCGGCTCGCCTCGTGATATGAGCCATGCATGCTTTGCTACCACCTACAGGACGAAATGAATGTAAAATTGATGTCATATCACCTGATTTCGGGAAGGCTTAGCACCAATCATCTGGTCAGGTTAACTTTTGACCGTCCGCCATTGGTCAACTACTATCGCGTCATTTTACATTTATTTATAAATACTGTCGAATTTCCGAGTGGCCTGTCCAATCACCTGGTCAGGATACCTCCTTTTGATCGATCTCCTATTGGCTGAATTGTGTGGCGTCGTTCAACATTTATTTATCCCTGTACGGAGTAGGGCCATCCGACCTTCCGACATCCGAGTCTCCGACAAATTCGGGCCGGGGAGGAAGTCGGCCCGAAGAATGGCTGCTGACTGAGCCAAACTGAGAAACGTCTTCTATGTATTTTATCATTCACCTTGCTGCTTGGCTGCCCCGTCTGGCACATTCAACCGCAGACCCCGGTGACCGTATTGTTATACCCGTATTACGTACGAAGGGTGGATCACATGACGGCCCCAGGACAAACACCTCGTCACGCGACCGCCAAGCCGACTTGGGACTCACATAAAGGAAAGGAACGTTGGCACATAAACCCGCTCATCTCCCAATAAATACCGAGTTATTTCCAAAGCAATTGCTCAAAGCCTCACACAGCAAAGTCAAACGAGCTACACAAAAACCACATATTTGAACAACAAACAAAGACCGCCGCAATCATGTCTACCACCGCCGTCGCCTCCACATCGCCATCACCCTCGGCTCCTCCTGCCAGCTCCACCACAGACTCCTCAACGTCATCATCGACTTCGCCAGACTACGACCGCGGCTTCAAAGCCGGTGTCAAGTCGCAGGAGAGCAGGATGCAGGCGCAGAAGGAGCGGTTCCGAGCCCAGGTCGATGAGTTGAAGCGCGAGGTTATGAACTTAAGGAGGCGAGTTGAGCAGATGGATGGCCAAGATGTGGGTACGCCCGTTGCGGAGAGGGGAGAACGGAGGATGGGGGTTGTGAGGAGGGAGAGTATTGCGGAACATGAGGCGAGGATTAAGAATGTTGAGAGGAGCTTTGGAATTTAGGGGGGCCTTGGAGAGGGTGAATTGGATGAGTGCAGTGTGAAGGGCAGTTTATGAGGATGTAAATCACGTGATCCCAAAGACTCTTGACGAGTGATAGTGTTGTTTGGGATTTTGGGCGTTCACGAACGCAAGATGGGCTTGCATATCTAGAATGGGCGATCATGGCGTCCAGGATGGTACATACGAACTTTGGGATGGTCACATGCTCATCTCTATGGAATTGTGAGCGGTGCACGGATTCTGAGTCTTCAGGTCCTAACTATTCCATAGAATAGACCGAAGGAATCACATATTTCTTAATCACTTCTTAGCGCCAATTCTTGGTCCATTAATGTCTGCGAATCAGTGGCCTATGATTAGGACATTTCTTGTCCCCAAAGACAGATCTCCTTATTCTCGTAGATGACGTAACCCTCATGATTCAGGCCTACTCTTTCAAGGGCTAGCTTCCTAATCACGCTAAACGAATGTCTTGAAATAGCGTGTATAGCTTGTACCAAAGGGACTGGACGCAAGGTATGATAGTCGTTTTGCTATTTTTTCGGAAGGAGTATACCCAGATGATTACCAACATGAGAAAAGCGTACACTGAAGTCTGGATATAGCCTGTCAACTGTTATGGGACCAGTCCACTTTGCTGGAAGCCATGGGGTAAGTGCTGCTGCGCACAACGCAGACAGAAGTGAGATGAACCCGAGAAAAATAGCTCTCACAAGCCATGTCCTCCAGTTGTTCCGCGGATGTGAGGTACACGGAATCTTAGGACATTTCTTTTCTAGTGGATCTGCGTTGTTGGAAGTATCTGTTTCGATCCTTGAAAGTCCCCCATTTGCGTGCTTCTATTGACTTGAACTCTCTTCTAAGCTGGGAATGAAAATCGATGTAAGAACCCTCTTCTGTGATCCAGTATGCCGCTGGATGTCGCAAAAGCCCTACCAGCGAGCACATAGAATGTTGTGGTCGGTGAGGGTACCCAGCCTCCTTGAAACCCTTTCGTCAACTCGATCATTGCCTGCAACCCTTGAAGACTAATGATTAACGTCTCCGCCGCCGTTCTTGATAGGAAGTCAATCCGGGGCAAGGTTCTCGGGTACATAGAATCCGACCCTTTTCCATCATCTCTTCTGATTCATCCCAACCATCATGTGTCTAGAAACGTGTGTTGCTAGCTGCCTTATCGACAGCATTCCACTCTCTGCTCCGTATTCGACGGTCTGCTAGAGCAAAATATCGCCATATGATCGTTGTGGGGTTGTAGAAACATAAAGAATCGTGCCACGCTGGCAAACTTTGCTGTAGGTAGACAATATGTGGAACTCCAACAATGATGTGCACAACCAGGGGAACAAGGCATAGTGTAATCACAGAGAGCCATTCACTAGCTGAGAGGCTCTCGGATGTCGAACGTAGACCTAGTGGTAGGATGTTGAGATTGATAGAGTCTTGACTCCAGCGGCACATGAATGGGTGGGGGTAGTATCAAGTGAAGAGTGAATCCAAATTCTCGACATGTCAAAAATGTCGTTGAATGCAATATGGGAGACATGTGCTGATATTGATTTCGGCTTGTGCGACTCGTCTAGGTGCACTCGACCATTATGCAAGACCACACTAGGACTCGAAGGATTGATGCGTGGTACAGGGAAGGACTTAGACCATTCTATCCAAACAATCTGAGGATGACTCAGACCTCATTACGCTCTATCTATCGGATTCTCGTCTCAATTGTATTGTTAAAAATGTGACCTTATGTTGATTTCTGTTGAGCGCGGACGGAGCATGACCTATAACGTTATTCGATAGCAAGATCTTGCCTTATGTACGTGACAAAAGGTGAAGACAACAGCTTCCCCTTTGACTAAGAAGAAAAAATCAGATTGAAAATTGTATGTACTCCCTTCACAGACATACCGTACCCGCGACGCCAATCAATCATCTAGCTTACTCTAAGAGTGGCAGTGGAGTATTGGGGGTGGTTAGGACAATTTCCTCAGGATGCTTCGCGTAACGCCACTTGTGCATGAATGCTACATTCCTACTCCTACCGGTAAGATGCGCGAAAGCTAAGGCAGGAACCGAAAGATATCCTACCAACGAGACATCTAACCACCAAAGCACCATGATACTGGAAAAGCACCGGTGAGAGTGGCCCTAGGCTAGACTACCGAGTGAAGGGAGTGGTCAAAGATAGTTTAATAACGGATTATAATATACCGAAGATAATGCTAGTAAGGACTAGACTAGTCAGTTTAACCTTTGGAGCTGTTTGCTGGCTATCCCTTCCACCTTAAACTCGTATGTCAATTAAATAAGCTCTTTTAGTGGAGTTATAAAGAATATCATATAGTGCCAAGTGGTAGATTAGAGGGGTGATAAGCATAATTTTACGAGTAAGGATATAATCTCACGCGAATCCTATACTCGTGGCGGCCAGAGATCTACACAGGCCCGACCGCTGGGGGTCCTTACGCCGTAGTGGATCAGGAATCTATATACATTCAATCAATAAAAAATCGCAGTAGTAAGCCTCAAAATCAGAATCCCAAGTAGTCTTAAAATATCGTGGGAAGAGGCCTCCTTCGCTCTTATTTCCTACAATTCAACTACTTCAACCGTGCCTCGATAGCACCTACCACCTCCATTCGTCTATATAAAGGGATTGGTAGAGGTAACTACAACTTGCAAACTAGGAGTTACTAGAGGATCTCTAGTACGCGGATTGCTGGTGAAACTAATCCATCTACGGAAGTCTCCATTTATATCCCCCAAGGCCGAGTTTATTACGAACTTTGTATCGCTAGTTCGTGTGCGAAGAGTCGGGGTATCGTGTAGGAATGGATGGTGACTAGTGCTATTAAAGCTATTTCGAGTCCCTAGGGAAATTAGCCTAATCTAGGAATAACTTCATTTTTAACTGACAAACGTATGTGAGGTATTATGCTAATCCGTATATTGGATGGATCTCTCAAAAGAAACTTGCAATTACATATAAATTTGTGTGCGAATTGAAATTACGATTTAGTACGGCCTGAAGTCGGTCGGACCCGCGCAAACCTCCGGCCCGCACGAGTATGATCGATACTATAAATCCTCAGAAAGAGGATAGAAACTTCCGCGACTCACTGCGGACCCCTGTTAGCTCTCCATATTACTATATAGATAACCCCCCTTATATACTACACCAACCAGCCCGGCTCTTGTCATTCGGCTTCATTGAAATTGCAAGTCCACCAGTGGTGGTCATTATTAGTGGCGCACTGTCAATTAAGCGAAAACACCAAAAATGGACTAAAAACAGTCAATATGCCAGCATTTTTTATT
>MU251805.1:0-27684 GCA_019669835.1 Amylocarpus encephaloides
ACTAGTCTAACTATATATTATACTTTAAGTACTAAAACTAATAGATACTAGTATATACGTTAATTAAGTAATATCTATTATAGAAAGTTCTTATAAAACTCTAGTCTTCTTATCTAGCTTAAAGATACTAGTATCTACTACTCTTATTAAAGAAATTAATAAGAACCTTAAATATAAAAGTATTAACGTCTTTAATTATAAGTATAATAAGCTTTATAGGTTCTTACTCTAACTTAGACTATATATTAAGTTTAATAGAGAACGATTTTAATTTAAGATAGAGTAGATTCTTTAGATAGTTATACTACTTAAAGAAAAAGCTCTAAACTAGATTAAAGAGTTTCTTAAAGACTATCTTATCTATAGTAATAAGAATAGAGTTATAAATAAAGATAAGATAGAAGATATAACTATTAAGAACTTTAGTACTTAGAAAGAATTTATTTCTAAAATTAAGACTAACTTTAGAGTTATAAATAAGTAAAGAGAGATAGAACGAGCTATAAAAGCTCTATAATAGAAAGAGTTAGTAACTATCTATACTAGAGACTTCTAATAGTACTCTACTTATATAGAATAAGATAATAAGATACTTAGCTACGTCTACTATAAAGAATTAAAGAACTTTATTAAGAACGAGCTTATTTAATATAATAGTAATATTAATAATCTAAAGTAACTTATTAAGACTATCTATAAAATAGTAATAGGCTTAATCTTTTCTAGGTTTATTTTAAGTTCTTTTCTAGCTTCGATAATAAACTCTAAGTACTTAGTCTCTATACTTTAAATTTATATTTATTAATATTAATTTATAAGCTAGTATTTTAGAGTTACTATAATACTTAATATATATACTTATAGTACTAGTTTCTACTTCTAGATAAATATATTAAAATGTTATCTATATAAGTAGAGTAGAATTCGTATAGATAGTTATATAAAGTTTAATTAATATACTTCTAAAAAGTACTAAGTATATTTACTAAGCTAAATAAGATAACTATCTATTTATATAAGCTATAGCGCGTTTAAAAAGTAGTCTTTTATTTATTATCTTTTATAATCTATATCTTATAAAAAGTAATAATTATATTAAGTTTAGTAAACTATTATACTTTACTAATATTTTATAAAGTCTTATAAATAAGTAGTAAGAGGTAGTAGTTCTTCTTTATAATATAATTTAAGTCGTAATAATTAATATAAAAGTATAAGTCTCTCTCTAGCTTTTTAATAAATAGTACTAGTACTACTACTAGTAAATTACTAATATATATAAACTCTTTATTAAGTAGGTCTATTAGAGTCTTCTAAAGTACTAGGAGCTCGTACTATAATATACTATATAATAGTACTTATAGAACCTTATACTACTAACTATTTATAGTTTTATATTTAATAGTATAATTAGTTTCTAACTTATATAGTAGTAGTAGTCGTTCTACTACTTAGTAGTTAAAGATACTTAGAAACTTATAGTAGTAACTTAGTAGCTTAGTTACTAGATCTATATACTACTTTATAGCTAGTGTCTTTATAATATTAATTATACTAGTTAAAAATACTTATATACTCTTTTACTTCTACTAGCTCTTCTACTAGTAATAGAGTACTATAGCTAATATCTATATAGCTATATTTACTTAGAGCCTAAAAAATAACTTCTTTCTATATATAGTAGTATCTATAATTCTAATTTTTATTTCTAAACGTAATTTATTAATTCTAGCGTCTTAAGCTATAATCTATAATATTTCTAGAATTATATTATAGTACTCTATAGATAGAATATATAGAAAAACTCTAGACTCTCTATATTTATCTAGATTAAGTATAATAACTATAATCTTATTTATAGTTAAAGAGACTTTTCTATTAAATCTTATAACCTCTTATAGTATAATAGATAGACGTATTAGATTATTATTCTAAGTAAAGTAAGAGTTATATAGTTTATAAGAAAGGTAGCTAGTATTAATTAGTATATTTATAAATAAAATATTATTTACTAATACTACTATTTTCTAGATGTTAGTGATTTAGCTACCGAAAACAGTAGTTACCTACCTACTATTTTACGCTACCTCTTTACTCGCTTAGGTTATTTAACCTAAGGCTACTAAAAATTTAGCGAGCGTCTCTATTATCGTTTTAAATAGAGTATTATTCTTCTAACTTTATTTCTACCTCTAGAAATAACGGAACCTATTACCCCCCTAAAAACCGCGGGCTCTCTCTTAAGAGAAAGTTTCTAAGTAGAAAATAGATCACACTACCTATTTAACTTTCTACTCTCGTACTATAAGATATATATATTTTAGCCGCTTTACCCTCGACTCTTAAGTTTTCATTCTTTATTCTTTACCTCGACACCCCTTCGAACTACTCAGTTATTTATTACTCCGCTTTATACTTTCTTTATCTCTTATTCTAGTGTACTAGTTATTTTAGTACTATTACCCTCAATTATTATTTTTTCGCTCTTTGTACTTAATTCTCTCGATTACTCTCTAGTACTTATAAGTTCGATTAGATTACGTATCGCTAAGCTAGTATAATATCGTAATAGCCTTACCTCTAAGATTCGTAGGATCTACGGTACGATTAAGGCCGCTAAAGGATTAAAGAGATACTAGTAATATATCGACATATAGACCGAAATTCGCTACTTAAAGCGTGTAGCTAAGCTAGTTTAATATTATACGATTTATATTTATAAGCTTCTTTGTCGCTACTATTTAGTCTAGAAAGCTAAAGAATCGAAGTTATATATATAATATAAGAAGATTTAAGTAGAAATCCGCTACTTAAAATACCGAGCACAGTCGTTTCCTAAGTCTACTACTACTGTTATCGACGACATCCCTTCGGTCGGCTTTAGTCGTTTGTGTAGGCCTTTTGTCTCATATAGTAGATCTTACGTCTCTTCTTATAATAGTCGATCTCCTCTAACGTTTCGCTTAACGTTAAACACTATACTATAGCCGAGGTAGAGCTCCCTAAACTTCGCTAAACGGACAACCTTAAGTATATAAATCACAGGTAAAGTTAAAGACGAGGAATAGGGCGCGAAAATTAAATTTTACTTACGATAGTAACTCTACTCCTAATTCTAGCTCTAAAGTTACTAAAGATTCTAGCTATAATTCTCTAACTAATAGCGAGTCTAACTCTGATTCTAATACCGATTCTAAACTCATAGATGTTAAGCGAATAATACGAGAGTTTAAAGAAGAAGACGTCACGTTATCTAATCCCTATAACGAAACCAAAGCTATAATAGAGGCAGAGTTAGAAAAATAAGAAGAGTAAGTCTCTTTTCTCGCGAAAGATCATTCGACATAGATACTTACTAACTAATTATATTTTAATAGGTTTTACGATTTCACGGTCAAGTAATTAAAAAAGAAAAACCTAGGCTCGCCTCTTATTAGAATATTACAAAACCTACACGCGGCCCTTAAGAGGTACTAACCTAGCCTCTTTAAGACATATCTCTTCTAGCGGGTAAAGTTCTCGCGAATTAAGAAAGAGTCTTCTACTATTATACGTTAGAAAATCCTTAGTATAGTATATATACGATTAGTAGAAGAATATATAAAGGAGAAGGTCTTATATAATATACGTAACGTACTTTACCTATATCTATCTTCTAGAGCTATTATACTTACTTCGCGATAGTAGATCTCGTAAGTTCTAACGTCTATATTCGGCCTTAACGACTTAGAAAAAGAAAAGTCGAGGCTTTTTATCGAGGATCTCTACCGACTCTAAAACGCCTACTAGGTGCGCGATATAGAGGTATTTACCTATAAGCGGCTTAGGGTCTAGTTATTACTCTTTTTAACCCTTACTAGCTATACTACTACTCGACCTAAGGCTCTTATTAGACTTTAGTACGAGGACATTAAGTTCTAGCTATTTCTACCTCGGCTTAAAGAACGACCGCCTATCGTTATTATAAAGCTTAACTTAAAGCGTGTTAAGAGGTCTAGTAGAAAGAGAAAGAGGTAAGTAGGATTATTCTCTATATTTAATATCTATCTCGTTAGCCGACTAATTAAAACTAGAAAAGTGTTTACATTTTACGAGGTAGAGGATCTCGTATATTATAAGGTTACTTTTATACTAGCTTTCGTACTTACCGATAGTATATTTAAGAATAAACTTACTTCTCTAAGTAATATTTATAGTCTAGTTATCCTATCTAATACTAATCGTATTCGTCTCTAATAGAATAAGAACTAGGTATAAAGGCCTGTTTTTCGAGATGTCGAGTATACTACTAATAGGATACGTATATCTTAGACTAAGGCTCTAGACTACTTAAAACACTAGTATTATCTTATCCGCCTCGGTCGGACGAGTAGGTTCGAGAAGAAGCTTAAATTCTACGACTTACGGCGAGCTTTAGAGAAGAGGTTAAAGGGTAGGTTCTTAGTACTTCTTATCCTACCTCCTATAAATTCGTCTAAATTATTATTTAACTTAGCTAATGTTTTTAACCGTAGAAGCACTAACTCCCGAAGAGTACTAATAGATTATAAGCTATCGTAGTAATATCTATAAGTGGTACTATATACTATCGTTTATCGATCAGGACTATTAGGCGATATACCTTAGCTCGACACGATAAGATAATCTTATCCGAGCGGTTAGTAGGCTAATCTACTATAAGAGAGCCCCGAAAGCTCTAATAGACGTATAGAAATTTAAGATTAGTTAAGACCCTAAGCTACTTAAGCTTATCGAAGAGCGTACTTAATGTGTTTAAGATCTTAAAGATTATAGCTTCCCTACTATTAAGTTAGCTAAGGAAACGAAGTGGTTCGAGAAACATAAAAGTATATAAGCCGATATTAATACCTTAAAACGCTAATTAAAGGATGATTTACTTAAGAAAACAATCGTAGAGTTTTATAAGACCGTCTATACTACCGAAGTCGATCGATAACTACGGGGTATTCGTCTAGCCGACATAATCACGCCACCTACTTTTAAGTATGAGCTCGAGGAGCGAGACAAAGTTACTAAACTGCTCTTTAAGCCGCTTAATGGCCTGACGGAGGATCAAATTCTTGAAGTGCGGGTCGAGCTCGTTAATAACCTCATTCGACTCTGTAAGAAGTAAGAAACCCCTCATTAGTACAAGCCGCCGAAGAAAAGGGGGTGTCCAAAGGTTTGTCGCGTGTATGCGAGTATAGATGCAGATGATGAGGAGGAGGAAGAGGAGGAGGAGGAGGACATCTCTCAAGGGGAGACCGACGTGGAGTCTGATGTCGACTGGGAAACCAAGACGCTACCGGACGAAGATTCAGATGCGGACTCTATAGCTCCTATGGAAGTCGAAGAGCAGCCCGTAGCCCCTACGCTATACTGTGCCTTTTGCAAATGGGTTGATGAGGAGGCAGGTCCCCGGAAACGTGATCATGTGTTCTCGCGTATTAATAGTCTAGGTCGTCATATCCGGGCTCAGTATCTCTGTCCTCGGGCTGCCGGCGAAGGCTTTGACTATTCATACTAAGGGTGCTCGGCCTTCATAGGGAGTGCTCTACACTTTATAACCTATACGAAACATTAGTACGGGTTGAGTCTTTGATACCGTTATTGACAGATCCCATAGGTTGCAGAGTTCCTCAATCTTAGGTATTCTAAGGGTATGATAGTCGAGTAGGCCCTATTATATTACCCCTGGTGGCTATAGCTAAACTTTAAAGCCTGTTGATTAGGACTTCCAGAGCCATGCCACACATGTTGTGAGAACACTAATAGATTAAGTACTTTTTACAATTACTCCCTTTTACACTTCGTCTTCTTTAGTATTCACTATAGCCAGGGCTCTCTAGATTTTAGGGAGATGCTAAGGCTAAGTAATATAAGACAGATATACTAATATCGCTATGCTTATTGATTTAGAGCTATCGCGAACATGTTTAACTCCTTAGGAAATCTCTCGTAGTCAGGCATATAACATCTAAGTTAGTACTCTAGGGGCCTACGCTAAGTATATACAAAGTTATTATTCCTTCACGCCGCCTTGTCATCCCCTTTAGTAACATTAAAGTCTGCTAGCGTCCTAATCTTATGTTCCTAAGAGTTTGTTAGTCGTAATCTTAAGATGGCGGTAGGAGAGACTCACGAGCTCCTCCTTTGTTAGCGGCTAGTCCAGCTTGTCTCTCGAGTTATACTTATAGTGTTTACCTTTCTTTCGGATAACTAGGAAGACATCTGCCCTAAATAAGCGGTAGAGATCATCTACTTTACTAATGAGATTAATTTTCCTCTGTCGAAAATTTTCCTAGGTATTCTTTCTTATCTTTCTATTTTGTAATTACTTAGACATATTTACTCTAGGGTCAAATTCTCGTAATTTAGGAACTCGATGAGATTAGAATAGGCCATATATTAAGTTAAATAACTTTAAGTGATTATATTTCGTACTATACGTATATAATTAGAACCTAAACGGAAAGGAAGCGGCTATTTCCGGTCATTCCCTAGAGGAGTCATTTCTAAGGGAGGGATTTCTAGAGCATCGCTTTACAGGCGTCACTTCTGGAGGCGTATTACTAGGACATAACCTTTAATTCGATTAATATACGTAAGTATACTAATATTATAGTAGCTTTTAGCTTCTAGCTTAAATATATTCTCACAAACTAAATAGACTATTAGGACCTATATCGTCTCTACTACTCGGTACATTTAGTCTTTATACTATGTTAATCTTATAAAGACCTCTTAGAGGTGTATACTATTTAATACGACACGAGTAAGCGGCCTACTTCTTATCTAATTCTTTACTTAACCTCTTCTTTACGTTCTTATCGCGTACACATTACCTTCTACTAGTACTAATTTACTAAATTTTATTAGCGATCGACGCTCCCGAGATAGGTTTATCGAATGATCGGCCGCTCACATAAATCGATATACGCGAAGCAATAGTAGCCTAAGCCTATACTAAGGGTCCGGCACGTGCCTTAATCGACTTACTTAGACACAGCTTAGCCTCTAGAAGTGACGCCTCGAGTAAGACAGGACCATATTCCCGAGACGGTGGGGTAGATGCTACGGTTAGGGAGAACACGGCGTAACGGAGGTCTCTCGGGTCTACGACGAGTAACCCCCTCTTACTTAGAAGAGCGTGAGAATCGCTATGGGAAAAGTACGAAAAGATCTACGATATTAAACTCGGTAGGCTAGCGGAAGTGGCTGTTCGTAAGATCCCTCCTATTAAGCTCGTCTATGTTAGAGCGTTTTCGATTCACGTAGCTAAAGAGACGCTATACTTATATCGATAGCTTTAGTATCGAAATATCGTCACTGCCCTTAAAGTATTTATAATAGACAGCGGCCTCTATATTATCTTCGAGTATATGCCCCTCTCTCTTAAGTGGATCGTAAGATCGCTAGCTTATCTAGACGAGCGACAACTCGCGGCTATTCTCGGATAGGTAGGCCTCCGTAAATCATTTAAGAACACTAGCTGATCATAGTAGGTCGTGACTAGCATAGCCTACCTCTTAGTGGAAGGTTTTTAACACCGGTCTCTCACTTACTCGAATATCCTACTAAACACCGACGGTAATATTAAGATTAGTGAGAAGCCCTCCTAGTACAGGTGACATGTGAGCTAATCCGATTTTATAGTAAATTAAGAATATTATCACGTAATATCAGAGCCTAAAGGCTCACCTCGCGACTTTAGGGCCCTCTTATTAATCATAATAAAATTAATACAGAAGTACGTGAAAGAGGATAAGGCTATCGGCGTCGACAATCTATAGCGCTAGCCTTTAAACTTAGACGCTATCGGATTCCTTTCCGTAACGACATCTACTACCTCTACGGTGGAGCTACTCTAGGTATATTATTTCTCGTAACCCCTCCGCCGCTAGAGGCCCTCTCCTAAGCGATCACAGCATCCGCTCCTAAGCTGTCTATAGTAAAAGGAGTCGCTCATCGGCATAATATCCTTGGCCCAGGTCTATATACGAGGGCGTTACAAGTATACACCACGACGAGACGTATCTAGGAATAGGTAACAGGAGTCATATTAGAATAGAAAATTCATTACATTATAACTTTATTCACCTATCTTGTGCCTGTAGTAGGGTCCAATGACAGACATAGCACAAACCCGTTGAATCGGATCAGCCATTCCTTCTTTCGATAATGTATTCTACTATCTAGGACTACTTCCAACTCTTCTTCGCTATTAATAAGGTCAGGTAAGATAGGCTCCAGATCCTCCTAAGACCCTAGCACCTCTACTTACGTTGGCTCAAGTCACAGTCTAGAAAGATATATACATAGATAAAGACGCTAGGAAGAGGTGTCGATAATATATAATAATCTAGTACTATCTTAGTCTGTTCTAACGAGGATGATAAAGGATAAAAGCAGCTGCTTATAGTTTTACCTTTAGATAGTGAATTAAGTAAGGAGTGGATTATAAGGCTTTGAAAAGGAGACGTGGAAAGCAAAATACTATACCTATTCAATAATTATTTCATAATCCTATAAGTTAGTGCAGAAATTCAGATTGTACGGACCCCGACAAAGAGAGTCCAGTAAAAGCTATTACCCTTAGCCTGTGACCTGCCGGTATGGTTGACTTGTATTGGGGTGCGTGCCTCTGATGTTCGAGCGTGACGAGGTGAGGTCTCTCTTGCGGCCAAAAGTTGAGGGCACCAGTGACGATCCATTTTTAGTGATCCCTAACCGCCATTAAGCGCCCACCCGAAAGTTAGCGACGTGGCCCCTAACGACACCGGACGGCAGGTAACTGTCCAAATTGTTCCTTATGCAAGCAGCAACAATTCTCGTACCTAGGCCAATTCTGGATTTCTTCTGCTCAGGAGCTACGTTGTCTGGTTAGTTTTGGAGGAAGCTTTATATGGAACATGCCATGGAGGTCAGCCACCCGTTCGATTTAGGCCCTTCAGAAATCCTAAAAAGACACTGTGGATTTTCATGACCCTCCGGTTTTGGGGGGCAGCCCTGAGGAATAAACGGCGTCCAGTTTGGGCTCTCTAGTTCAAACATGTGCAATTTAGGATCACGGACTGCAGATTTTGGTAGGCGACGTCAATGGATTTTAGGGTTCACAGAGCAGTCGTGTTGGACCTACGACTGTTTGATGAATGCCATCCCAAAACCTTCGTGAGCAGAGGGATGCCACTTTTCTTTGTACACGACCGGACCTTATAATCGAACTTTTATTACGTTCGTAGACTTCCTCTCTTTCTCTCTTCCATCCTACCTCCTTCCTTTCCTTCTCGGGGCGTCTTCTCACGCTCGTTCATCATGGAGATTAGTATAGTATATGCTATTACCATAGGTGGTTGCTTCGGCCTCCTCTTGCTCGTCAATAGTCTCCCTTTAATTGTCCGTCTCGTCAGGTATCTCTCCCCTCTCATATCAAAGCATCTAATCTACCGCAATGTTCTTCATCGATATCGGTTCCTTGGCCCATGGAGTCGGGCTAGTGTTTTGATGTAGCTCATCTACATTGCAGGGAACATATGTTGCCTCAAGTTCTGGAATATAACCATCTCACAAGCCGGATTTCGAGCTGAGACGCTCGCGGTAATCAACTTGATGCTAGTGTTCGCCGGTCCTCACCTTAGCACTCTCGCAGATCTGCTAGGTGTGAGCCGCAGCATGTTTCGGCAGATTCACCGGTCAGTAGGCATAACAGCGGTAGCGCTCGCCATCTTCCATGTGTTAGTTATGGTTGCATCGTAGCCCTCCTTTCCACTAGACCTGCCTCAGAACCTGTTCGCGGTCATAGTAGGTAGTCTCTTAGGCCGTGTTTCTCCGCTAACGCTCTACATAGGGAGCATTATCGCTAGGATGCACAATTCTACTCTGCCTATCTCTCTTCCGCAGACCCTCTTACGAACTCTTCCTCCGCTCCCACCAGGCCTTAGCCGCGCTCTCTGCCTACTCCATCTGGCGACACCTGCCCTCTGAAGAAGCCTTCCCCCGCACGTACCTCTACATCTCGGCGGGGTTGTTTCTGTTCATGTGTATTGTCTAAGGGGGTACTATCATCTATCACAACGGTGTCTTTCGTTACAGTCGCGCGCGAGCCCAAATCACCCATGAGCATGGCGCGGTCAGGGTTCGCATACAGCTTCAGAAGGAACTTGACATCAAAGCTGGGCAGGCCATCGATCTTTGGATTCCGTCGGTTAGCTTCTGGTCCTGCTTACAGAGCCACCCATTCGTGGTGATCTCGTGGGCAGAGAAACCTTAGGAACATCTAGACCTCTTTATCGAGCCTCGGCGGGGGCTGACCCGAGAACTCTTGTACCATGCCAAGAATACACATGCCATGAACCCGTTGGTGATGTTTAGAGGGCCTCATGGGAAGAGCATTCCCATGGATGACAGCGAGAATATTCTCATGGTAGCTAGTGACTTTGGAATCGCAGCACATCTGCCCTATCTGAAGCAACTCATTCACGGCTATAATGTCCGTGAGGTTCGCGCTCGGCGAATCCACCTGGTGTGGCAGGTTCGGGACATCGGTGTGTCGTGATCCACCCCGTCTCCTTTGAACAGTGATCTGACATAGCCAGATGTCACAATTGCGGCGCAGCCGCTCCTGAACGGTGCATTAAATGAGGATACGCTGGATGATGGCTGGGTTCGTACTATACATGCCCATACCGTCTCGGCCTCACTGACAGCGGGGAACAGATTCTGGCCATTTCTATCTACTACGAATCGAATGATATCGGCCCTAAATCGTTTGGAAAACGCGTAAAGGTCTATCCAGGCAAAGCGCCATTGCGAGAAATCGTTTAGGCAGAAGTTGCAGGAGAGTATATTAGGAAGAAGCCAGTGGGCGATATCGACTGGGACACAAAGAGGCCCGTAGAGAGAGAGCTTGAACCTGAGAGACAGACTGCGAGTGATGGCCAGCTACTAGTCACAGGTGAGTTGTTCAGTCTATCATTCTGCCCTGGAGTGCTAATAAATGGAAGTCTCTGGCAACGAGGATATCCGGGATGATTTACGAAGTGTTGTGCAAGACTATCTGACGGATGGAGTGAGCTTCTTTGAACTCGATTTTCAACCTTCACGGCACTGAGAGGGGAGAGCATTTCTTTACCGGAGTTTGGCCGTTCCCTTAATACCTTCATGGCTTTTAGATAGAAAATAGTTTTAGATATTACACGCACCAAATTGCGCTCATTACCGTCAGATTATGTCTGTAAGAGAGAAGAATTTAATATGAGGGTATACGTGTTTTCATAACTATACTAAGCCTAAAGGTGCTCCTATCCTATGATATACCTCTCAAGAATATTGCTTCGTAGACGTCTTGGTTCGTGACAGCTGGTGGACATAGGCGAATGATAATGGACCTATCAAGATCCTGGTTGCGGTGGCCCATGCTGATGGCTTCGGACGTCACCAATAATGCAAGGCTCGCCCCTTCCCCAATGGCTAATGAAACATCATCCGCCATACACGTCTATGAGAGACTTGCCACCAATCTGTCAGCCTTCGTTTCCGGTGCCAATACATATTCAAGGAGACGGGAGTACCTGGGAACAAGTTTCGCGGAGCAAATGGCATCTAGGAACCAGCAGGCAGGAGCTGGTTATATCGAGGAGCAAGTAGTATCCAGGAAGTAGCAGGCAGGAGCAGCATACTACAGGGAGAAAGCAACGAGGAGCTGGTTATAGCGCGGAGCTACTGGCTCCTCGATGCCGTCTCCTGCATGCTGCTACCTCCTGGTAGGCTGGATCGGGGAGCTATTTTCTCCTTGGAGCTGGATCAGTGCAGCACAAATTGGCTGAAGCCAAAATAAGCATACGCCAAAATGAGTATAAGTTTAGCAGACAAAACAGGGCTGTACTGGTATTCTTTTTTCTTCATCTCTTCTTCTTCTCTTCTTATCCCTCTTCATCTCTTCTCCTTCTTCTCCTTCTGTTTTTACTATTCCTCTCTTTTGTGCCCCAGTTGAGTTCAGTAGGAAAACGGCATGCAGCAGTCTCAGGTAGAAAGCTCTGCCCTCGAGGCGGAAAGACGGTTGAGGTATCAAGGATCTGCACGCATCAGTCTCGACGTACTCCAGTTTGGGTGGGACCAGCAACGAGAACTCGATCCAGGGCATGTAGAGTTTCTTAAGAAATGCTTCCGTAATAAAGATTACGAAAGGTTACCAGCGGAGAATCATGTGCCAGCGATCATTGGTCAGCAGCAACTAGCCAATGCGATGCGCGATTCTGGTGTTTCCGTTCAGCAGCTGTTGGCGGCGGGTCCGCTAAACAGCTATCCAAGGCTAGAATTTCCGACAGGAGTTAAACTTGAATGTCTTCATGGCCTACACAGGATTAAAGCTGGGCGAGAGTTCCTCTTGCCAACGGAAAAGTGGTGGATCGTCGATCTTTACCCTCCAGGTAGGAGTCGCTCTCTTACGGTCTGATATGAGCTAATGGTTACTTCTGCTAGATCTTAACACTAATCTTAGATTATGGCTCGTTAAGTAATACTCTAACGAGCGTAAGCTCACGGATGGCGAGATCTATCGGAAGCTCCGCTAGTACGATGCTGAGAGAAACCTCCGCTCTAAGTTGCGGTAGAAATCCCGCCTGCGGGGAATCAGACCAAAAAGTCTTAATACGCTTTACAAACATGAGGATCTCACAGACGGGTTTGACGCTTTGCTAGACATTCCCGGACTCTGGCATGACATGAAGCTCAGCACGATTTATAAGCTGTTCCTATTGAGATGTAATAAGGTAGGTGTGATTCTAACGCGATAGGTGATCTACTAAATCCATGGACACAGGAGATCTTACATTACCTTCAACACATCAAGACGGTCTGGTCCGGACTGGTTCAAGGCAACAGGGACGCAATGTCAAGAATTAATAAAGCTACAGTACAGGCCTTACAGAGGAGAGCGCCACGAGCGTCAACGACGGATACAAGGATACTACAGAGCCAACTTCGAGCCGGCGAGATCTTCCACGCCTTTAATGACAGTAAGCGAGAGGATATATGAAGCAAACTACAGATGGTTGAGGGCTTGATCCCATCATTCTATACACTCTTCAGGGACGTCCAGTATTTAGAAGATTGTGTGAACTGTGTGAAAAGGCTAACGGCGTTGTCTCTGGGACATAGTCTTTCAAATGCAATGAAACAGAGGTTTACTAGTGTGAACCAGAGGCAAGGGCAATTGAAAATACAAGTCGCCGAAGATAAGTTTATATACAGGCAGGGCACCCCCGAAGACCAGGTCGACTTGGGGTATCGACAGATACACGCCTTTGCCATGCGAAATTGGCCATACATGCCCAAGGAGCCCGAGATAGAGGACCCACAGATGAAACCCCCAACCAAAGCGAATTTGGCCATACTACGCCGTTTCGCTAGTCTCGCAGCCGAATTAGGGTTCAAGTCTGACCAGATCACCGACTTGCAGCAGTATCCAGGGCGTGGGAATGCGCTAGCAGAACACCCAAAATCGAGGCCCATCCTTGTCACCTCTGGAAAAGGCGTTCCCATTAAGAAAAGATGTGGGAAGCCGAGCACTCGCGAATTCAGGGATGACTGGCCGTATCTATTCATCGGTCATCTACACGATGAATGGCACGAGCAAGGAAGCAATGTCACATCCTTCTTTGTCCGGAAATCAGTGTACTTGGCATTCTTTAGTAAACCGCTAGCGACACACGATAGCGGCCAGACGGATGAGACGTCGCCAGACCGTTCACCACAAGGCCCGGGGATAGACGTGTCCAATAGTTCACTAATTAACAACACGAGCCAGTCTCATCGATCTTTGGAGCATCGGATGGAGTATTACGATGATATATTGACACTTTACCAGCAAAGAGACGCTAGAAGTGAACAACGCGCAGGTTCGAATCTCCCGGAAGAAAGGGCGGCGGACCGACCAGAGGGAAGTATAGACGTGGACAGTATGCAAGACTGTTTGGAAGAGCAGGAGCACGAGGGGCTGGAGCAAGACAGGCGGGAACAGGAGAGGCGAGAACAGGAGAGGCGGGAACAGGAGAGACTTGAGCAAGAGGGGCTAGAGCTAAGGAGAATAGAGGAGAGATTAGAGCGGGAGGACTTACAAGCAGGGCTAGCACAGGGCTTACAAGCGCAAGAAAACTTGGAACAGGAGAAACGACGTCAGCAAGAACAGGGGAAGCGAGAGCAAGAAAGGGAGGAGAAGGAAAGGCGGCGGCAAGAGACTCGGGAACAAGGGAGACGAGAACAAGAGAAAATTGTCAAAGACTCCGAGCACACCAGAAAGCGTTACACGGAAATTAACATGGAGAGTGTTGTCTCCGGTGCCACCAGAAATCAGGGTTAGGCACAAGGTCAACAAGCTCAGACAAATGATCATCATACGGGGCAAGGGATTACAGGTTCGAATTTACAATCGAGTCGAGATTTAGTAGTAGCAGACCCCAGCTCAGGCACTGCTCGCAGCCCACGAACTCCAGTGAATGATCAAACCGGCAGGCGACGGGAGAGTCTGGAGAGGGAGAGCTTAGAGCGAGTAAGGCAGGAACAAGAAAGATTGAAGCAGGAGAGACTGGAGCGAGAGAAGCTAGAGCTGGAGAGACTCGAGCAAGAGAGATTGGAGCTGAGAAGAATAGAGGAGGGGTTGGAGCGGGAGGACTTGCAGGAAAGGTTGACCCAAGCTCTACAAGCCCAAGAAAATACAGAACGGGAAACACAACGTCAGCGGGAACAAGACAAGCGAGAGCAAGAAAGGCAGGAGGAGGAGAGACGACGGCAAGAGACTCGGGAACAAGGGAGACGGGAGCAAGAGAGGACACTTAAAGATTCCGAGCGAACTAGAAAGCGATACACGCAAATTGATATGAAGAGTATTGCCTCTGGTATCACCGGAAATCAGGGTCAAGCACAAGAGCGTCAACAAGCCCAGACAGATGATCGTCATATAGGGCAGGAGACTGCAGGCTCGAACTTGCAAACGGGTCGAGAACTAGTGTTAGCAGCCCCCAGCTCAGATACTGCTCGCAGCCCACGAACTGATCAGACCAGCGGGCGATGGGAGAGGCTGGAGAGGGAGAGATTAGAGCGAATAAGGCAGGAACAAGAAAGATTGGACCAGGAGAGACTGGAGCGAGAGAAGCTGGAGCAGGAGAGATTAGAACTAGAGAGGATGGAGCAAGAAAGTCGAGAACGGGAAAGACTGAAGCGGGAGAGACTGGAGTATGAGAAGCTGGAGCGAGAGAGGCGTGACCAGGAGAAGCGTGTACAGGAGAGGTCGGAGCGGGTGAAGTTGCAAGGAAGGCTTGCACAAAGGCTACAAGAGCAGCAGAAATTAGAACAAGAGAAACGGCAACAAAAGAAGCGTGAACAAGATCTGCAGGAACAGGAGAAGCGGGAAGTAGACAGGAGGGAAGAAGAGAGGCAGTGGCAGGAGAGGCGAGAACATGGGAGGTGGGAACAACAGAAGACAATCCAGTCAGAGGGAAGTCTAGAGCCAACCACCAGACCAAGACCCAGGAGGCAGCAGGTAATGGTATCCTCTCCATTGTTCATTTCAGTAGACTTATTCTGCAGTTTCCAACTCCGCTGGCTCAAATGCCGGACTCCGTCTGCATCACGTTCATGGTTCGGGAACGAGACGTTTGGAGGACTGTTCAAAGTCGTCAGTTTCCTTCCTCCGATCCATCCGAGATCGAGCGAATAGCCGTAAAGTACATGAGGAAGCAGATGGTGGTATTTGATACTAACTTGGATATACTGACTCCGGAAATGTGTTTCCAAGCTGCGGTCGCCAACGGAAGCAACATGCTACTTTTGATTCCGGAAAGGGAGATTAATATTAATGAAGAGCTAGAAGCTTCCGTTTCTCAGCTATTATCTAGATCAGGCTCGCAGATGGAGGTTGATATCGAATGAGGTCGTTGATAATAATACGAGTGGCTGCCAGACACTGTTCTAGATTGACGAGATACAAATAGCAAGATCAGGAGCTGCACAGGTCACTCTTCTAACACAAGACTTTGTATTTGCTGTTGGGTAGATATTCAGAATCGTGACGACGAATAAAATTTCGATGCTGGATTTGAGAAGTGGATATTTGGCCCCCAGATTCTGCCGTGCTCCTTTGAGGAAATGCTGGGGCAAATCTGGGGATTCAACGCCGTTGTATGGTTAGATTTCTTGCAACCCCCTTTCGTACGTACGGTACCTTGCAGAGCCGATTTCAACGTCAGCAATCATGCACGGCTCGGTTTTCGGACACCACCCCAAGGATGATTATTAGGATACGTGCAAATGTACTGCTCTTCGCTTCACTCCGCATAGTAGGAAGACAACAGCAATTGAATAGCCAGTAGTGAGCCGCCATTACATCATAATCACTACTGGCTCTTTGATAAAGGTGTGTGGTAGCAAAACAGCAGCTTGCTGCAAATTGTGTCACAGCAGAACTGGCTGCTTGTTCGAAGGATGAAAAAGGTGTGTGTGTGTGTATCATTTACCCTGACACGATTAAAGTGGGTCTTGGCTTAATTAGAATAGAAGATAAATTTTCTATGTTACTGTCTCGGTCGATGCTTCCAAAAATGTGGTTGCATAGGGCTGCATCAAAAACTCGTCAAAAGCGAGCTCCTCAGCAACGGGCCTCTCCTCTGGCATCCAGCATAACATCCTGCGCAAGAACTGCACGAAAAGAGCCCGGTCCTCTCCGTCAAGCCACTGCTCACGGGTTTCGAATGACTGTTCAGGAATCGGAACAGAACCTTTCCAATTTCCTATAGTGGCATCAGCAAATTCCTTCCACATGCTGGCCTGGGTGGATGGGTGGGGCTTTTGGCACAGTACCTTGGCTATCCCAGTATTGACAGCACTTATTACTCCGTTTGAAGAATTCGGGAGGTGGAGGGCCCAAAAGTGAAACCATTTCTGCAAGGTGCTGTTCATCATCTAGTACTCGATTTTTTTTTGCGAAGAATAAATGGCTGCCTTCAAGGAGATCCCACGTCTAGGATAGATTAGATAAAAGTTAGCTCGATTCTAGCTTGTTGTGGAGGTTGACCCTGAAATGTCCTCGTTACTTCAGCAAAGTGGCGCAGCCCTGTACAGACATTGGAGAGAAGCGAAGTCCTCCGCTATGGAGGGTTGGTGAATCGTGACCTCTAGCACCATCCGCAGTGCCGAGATAGCAGTTTCCACTGCATCCTTGTGTTCCTTGTGTTGAGACATCTAGGATCAGAATAAGCACTTAGATCAACATGGTAGGATGATTAATCTACTAAAGGGACCGTCTGCTGCACTTCTCCGTCATAACTCATAATGATAGTATCAGGGCGACTGGCATCTGCTGGAAAGTCATTGCATCTGCCGAAAAGAGATTTAAGTGACTTGTCAACAATCTGACGGAGGATAGAAACAGCGTCAGGAATGCTGTCTACGGCTTCGCCTGAGTAATGGAAATCCATTTTGAGAGGCTGGGTGTTTGGTCTGATAGGGTGTCGCTAGCAACGGGTGTGAAAACTCTTATCGATAGCTACAGTATAAGTAGCAAAGGTTTAGTCGACTTTAAAACTTTCCAGACCACCACGCTGCGCTGTCAACTATCTTGCAAATTCGAATCGGAAAGGGCATAATGAGAGAGCCGCATCCCCCCTTCCAGCTTTGTGTTCTAAGGTCATGCTAAACAGATTTTTCAAATGTCGGCGTTACCAATCTGCAGCCTTCCTCGAGCGAAAGGCTCAGATCCATGTCATCGCGCGATCTTTTGGGCATGAAACTGCAGGCATGTAAACTCGCATATATAGCGTAAGGGTATTCTCATACAAGACAGGTCCGCAAGTGACGCGCATGGTACTTGATGGATAAAATGCCCTGAAATGTTCACCGATTAGGCAGCCACGAACACACTGACTTGCAGAGCTGAGGCTGACAGGTCCGCAAGTGACGTGCATTTCATGCAGCTGCGAGTTGTCGGTTTCGTCTTGGCTCCAAAAGACATTTCCGGCCTCGCAACGGTAGTGATTAGAAATCCCTCAAAAAGGCAAATTGTGTCGTTTGAGCGTCAAGGCGGGGTATTGGCTTTATTAGTGGTCCGGCGTTCGCATGTTATCTTTCAGCTTTGTGGTTGATTGCGACTTTGAACCTGTCTTGCATGATGTATATAATGGTCGAGTATAGGGAGGTTCAGCGCTTCTTAAGAACGCCGCCTCTGAGCCTACTGTCATTGGGCCACGTTACTCTCCCACCCCTCCAGTTCGATCACGCCATCGTAGCCTGGTACAATGAGAGGTTGCACCACTCCGGTTCGACCTGCTGCCCCCCCCCCCCCCCCCCAGAAAGTACATCTTTCCAAAATGGATGCAGAGCCTCGTACACTAAATCCTATTTGAGGGCATGCTTATCGCACGCAGCCCATCAAGCAATTCCCCCAGGCATTTCCTACGCCAATATTTAGGTTACTCAATCGTTAAGGCCTGTCAGTAAAGTTGGAAGACATGTCTGACTCTGAAGACTTAAAGCAACAAGAGGTCGATGAGTACGCCGACTGGGACCTGTTCATCCCCCTCGTTGCGGACGACGCCGACAGCGCCGGCTTCCGCATCAAGGACGCACCTGGAGGCGAGTCGGAACGCGTATTCATCACAGGCTACGACCGCCGCAACGCAACAGCCGTCCGGGGTCGACTCTTCCACGTCGTGCACGGCGTCATTGGTAACGGGAGCAACAAGCCAGCGACCCTCATTGTATTCGAGTGGCTATTTGTCCCAGGCCGGCTGGGCCACCGGTTCCGCGAGGTCAACATCGACGTTACCTTCGCACCTCGCGGCTCCCGGCCTGGCAGGATGCCCGGCGCAGATATGTCCGGATACACCCCCGAGGTCAAAGCCGTCGCGCCAAACGTGCCCATAAAGTCCTACTTCGCCAGCAGGGACGTGACCAAGGAGACGGGAAAGAAGGCAGGGCTCACCCTTGGCTACGCGCCGTATGCTTCGTTCAGCCCCGAAGTGTCGGGAAAGACGACCGAGGTGACTGCACGCACCGACTACCGCTTCGTCGCCGGGTATCCAGCCTTTGTGAACAAGACCTGGGGCGAGCCAAACTCAGTGCACTGGACGCTGCAGGAAAATTCATCGCAAGAGAGTGGTACGCCACACCTGTTGCGGACCGCCGTTCTGGTCCAGCGCCAGGCTGGGGATTACGGCATGTTCAGCGCGGCCATCGATACGAGCGTCAACGTCTCCGTGCTCGTTGATGCGGCCGAGGCTCTCCGGAAGTTAGTCAAGCTGGTACCCAATGACGATCCTGTGTCCTTCGACCCGAAGCCTGTCAAGGACGACCAGTGAGGTGCTGCTGTGCTGTACGGCAGCAAGGACCTAGCCAGCCAAAAAAGCCCTTGCGATAAGAACAACCTTGGGACAGAGGACCTCGCCAAGTTCCTCGTGGAGGACGACGATGCGAAGTGGAGAGTGAACAAAACACCAGCCGGTGGCCAGGATGGAGAGGGTGGAGTGGGGGCGGATGAGGGCAAGAAGAGCCAGGAGGTACTTAGCAACCTTGTGGTTGACCTCAGTCTGAAAATGACTTGATATTTGCCATGGCTTCCTACTTGATTGCCGGCTAGTGAATTGCCCAATATACTCAATTTGTTATATAATATAGTAAGCGCGTTGCGACAATTGAACCTATGACATGACTTGAAGTATCCATTAGCCCTATTGCGACTCAAACTTTTGCAGCAGCGGGAACAGCCTCCTATTCTTGTCCATCTTTAGCATATCTATTACGCGCACGGAGCTGTCGTTCCTGTCGCTGTTGAAGACCTTGGCCATAACATTAGCCATCCACTGGTGCTTGTTATCCGGAAGGGGCTTGTCTTCAATCCTCATGCAGAATATAACCATGGCTGCGAGCCCCGCGGCTAGCGCAGTGGCTCCTGAGTTCCCGACTTCGGCATCCTCTATCCGGTCGCTGTCGAGGACGTGTTCGCCAGGGAAGAGGTAATCGACCTTCTTGCTCATATGGACGTACTTCTTGGCATCGTAGTCCATGTCAGTCGCGCCAATGCTCCTACTCAAGAATGTCAGTCGATCTTCTCTGTTTTGTGGGAGCGAGAGCAGCTCGTAGCTTTTTCGGGAGTAGTCACTGCTCTTTAGACTCCCAAGACAACCAAACGAGGGAAGTGAGAGGGAAGTGAGAGCCCTGCTATACATACCACACCTTGGTGCTATCGCAAGGCACCCACTTGTCGTCTGACGAGCTCTCTTTGACATCACAGGCGGCTCCAAACATGAGTATCTTTGCATCGTCCGCAGCCGTGGTAATGGCCGCCTCGAGTTTGCGAATGTCCTCCGTATTGCCGGTCGGGTCGTTGACTTCACGCACATTCCAACTCATTGATATGATGTCGACTCCTTCATTTGTTGCCCATTTGATAGCCTCCAGAATGTTAGTCTGAAGCCTCGCGCATCAGTAGCATTTGCTCACCTCAGTAGCCTGTTGCAGGCTGAATGACCGGCGTCGCAAGTCGTCGCGGCCCCTCACGTCCAGCTTCGCCACGTAGATGGTCACAAACGGACAGACCTTGTGGATCAGCCATGCCATCTTGCTGCCGTGCTGGTTGGTCGAGACGTAGAAGCTCCGGGCGCGTTCCTCTGGCCCTCCCGAGTCTACTGACGGCCAGCCGGCGTGGTGGAGATTCGACCCGATGCGTTTATATGTTGGATCTACGCCGTCGTCGAGCAGCGCAACCTTAACATGGTAGCGCGACTTGTCTTGAGACACCTTACGGTTATATTGGTTAAACAACTCGTCGCCAAACTTGCCAGCGGCTTCAACCCAGGAATGCTTTCTGGAACCAGTAGTTAGAGGTCTTCTCAGCTCTCTTAAGACCCGGGGCAGGAAAAGGGTTCGCTTACAGAAATCTGAGGTTGACACTTAGCCCACCTCCCTTGCCGCTTCCTCTGAGCTGCCATTCATCTATGCGGACCTCAATCTTGGGTTTAAGTTGTTTGGGCCACTTTTCAACACGCTTGTTAAAAGCTTTGACCTTTTTATCTTGCTCGACTTCAACGTCGGCTCCCTGCGTTTCATGAGCAAGATCTCAACTCCCATGTTCGGGGCTTTAGCGTGACATACCCTTTGGACAAAGAGATTGACTTTTTGCAACTGCAAAATCATGGTTGTCAGTGTGATGCATGCCTTGGTTTTAAGATACGCTTACCTTGTTTAGTGTCCGTAGACCCTCCGTGTCGGACCAGCTCCACAAGACCGCATTGAGTCCGGTCCAATAGAGGGAGATCTCAATGAGGGTGTTTGGAAGCGTGAAGTTATTGGCGCACAGGTTGGGCCGGTTCCAGTCAAGGTATCGGACTTCGAGGCCCTTCAGACACTCCTCAACTGTGTCGTCGGAGCAGTAGTGATTCGCGTTGTCTTTCACGGTGAGGCTCAGAATAGTTCTCACCTTCTTATCTTCCTTGAGCCAACGGAAAACCTCCTTCAGGTTGGTTTCGTCCTCCCTCCAGATAGCTAGCCTCTCCTTGTCACCGCTTGGCATGTCTTGGAGTTCCTCCTGCGTGTATTCGAGACTCAAGACAACCGAGGCCATCATGGGTTCGAAGAAGAGAAAGTTAAAGTCCTTCGTTGTCTCGAATTGAACTCGTTGCCGCCCCTCTAGGAAAAACCTGCGCCGACGATTGACCTTTCCTAAAATTGCAGTGTCCTGTCAGCGCAACGAGATTACTTCTCCGTGGAGGAGCTTCTGCGGGGGGGTTAGCGCCAGCTTACCGTCAAGAGGAGAAGGATTCTGGGGGCTCTGGTTGCGAAACAGGCAGTCACACGCCTTCTTGTAGCTCCCCAGATGGAAAGCGTGCTCTTTCAGCCCTTTCAGGACGAGATCGGAGAAGATGTCCTTCGGCTTGAGGTCTTGATCTTGGTGGAGAACAAGCCTGCTTTTGACCGCCTCCCTCACTCCGTCTGCATTCCGAGCGTCGCCGCCGTGCGATGGTGCCTGGTCCATGCCCTCTTTGTGGCCACTTTGCGATTCTACCTTCTCAGATTTCTTCTTTGCATGTTCCTTTTCCTTTCGTATCCTTTCCTCTAAGGCAAACTTCTCGCCGTTACTCTTACTGGCTGCAACCGCACCACTCATCTCAGCGCCGTCCTTGGTCATCTGTCGGCCCAGGCCTAGAGCCAGGGGCTGTTCTGGTGCGTCTACTGATGGTGCGTTATCTTTCAGCGGTTCGCCTTCCGCGTATTTCTGATTCGCAGCAAGCAGGTACAGATATGGAGACAAGCCGGCCGAGTTGTGAATCGTTTGAGCATCTGGCTCCCGCTCCAGGAGCAATTTGACGATGTTTATTCTCCTATTTATGGCCACGATATTCTTCCTGTGCGCATTATAGCAAGACGAGCACCTCCCCAGACCCGCCTTTGGCAATTGCTCTTGCCCTTGGCCAACCTGTGATGCGCCAGCCAAGTTGGCTCGCGGCTTCGCTTGATTGGCCTGCTGCTGAGCCATCAGGGAGGCTACGGCTATCGCCTCTGGCTTGGATGCGATGCTCGACCGGCGCGTCTCCTGTTCAGTTATCACGCCTGTGCGGGGCGTCGCTAGCGGAACGGCGCAAGAAGGCCCTGGCATCATAAAGTGCTTGAAGTCGAGGGCGTCGTGGAGAGGCGTGTTCCCGTCGTCGGGTTGAGCTCCCTGCCCTGGCCGTCTCGAGCTCCGCTGCTCTCTGAATGCGGCCTTGTTGGCCTTGGTGATGATATTCTCAATCCCCTTCAAGTCGTGGCGGATGGCTAAATGGAGAATGTTCTCCTTGTCCTGGTTTAGTTCGCATATCTCGGCCCCCGCCTTGCCATCCATCAGATTGCAGGTGTAGATGGTTAGGTCGGGATCCGACGTCTTGTCATCATCACGCACATTCTTGTCAAAGGTGGCCGCGGCGTGAAGCGGCTTCGGGCCCCGTTTCGGGCTGAGCTGGGTCGGGTCCACATCTTTGATGAGCCAGAGGAGGAACTTGGCCTTCTGAAGGCGCTCCTGGGCTGGATAGAAGGTGCTCGCCTTCTCGAGCACATGCTGGAGGAGATTACTGAGGGGTTTGCGTGATGGCGTCTCGATGGAAAACAAGTGCATGTAATCTTTCTCTTGGTTCAGAAGGTTCGCGACTTTTGCTTGATAGTCCTTGTAGTTCTCCTGCTCTTTCCACGCCTTCTCATCCGTCTACTGCGTCGCCCGGTCTCCGACGATAGTTTCTATCAAGTTGGTTCTGGCCTTGCGTATGTCGTTTTCAATGTCGCCTGGCGATTGTGGTCCGGGCGGCATACTTGGTTGCGCGTTCTCTGGGGCCGGGTCTTCCTCTGGCACCCAGATCTCATCAGGGAACTCCGCAAAGTAGGCGAAATCTTCGGAATCCATGTTGTCGGCGTGTCGGTCCCGCGATAGACTCGATTGAGATGGCGACAAGGATCGCGTCAGGATCACGAGTTCAGTTCAGTTTAGTTCAGAGGATCATACGGAGCGTAGATGTGAGAGCAGAGTGGAGGGAGCATGCTAAGCTAAGGTAAGGTTAAGGTAGGGACCTCGTCCCTTATACATAAGCACATCGGCAGTGGTGGGTGTTTTCGCTTATGTCAGCCTGCGCAAACAATTCTGACACCCACTAGTGGGCACCCTCCCTACCTCAGCGCTTGAAGCAAGCCAGTCGATAACGGATTCCTCGCATGCCCATCATCCGTCCCCACTATCCATCATCCACGCCGGTGCAGAAATTCTTTTTCTCACCCTCTTAAGCCTTTAGTCGCCTTCCATGGACTTGATTCAGCCGTTGCCGGTGTTCCTCCCCGCGGGTGTCACCGCGGACAATAATGATGCTCCCATACCACCACCCAAGACCCAGTAAGTTTTGGGGACATCTCGAGGCCGGAACTACTCATGCTGACATGGCGTAGAGTGGTCATGGTCCACGGCCTCATGGGGCCGAAGCGAAGTAATGTCCCTCTCTGGGTCGAGCACTGGATCCCGCCGGATTCGACTGACAATTTCATCACTCTACACTGGTCGCCGTCGAGCATTGTTGGCAGAGATTCGTCCGAGGGTGGCCTGGAGAGAGAGGCGAGGAAGTTGCTGCGACAACTCAATTCATACCTGGTGAGACAGAAACGAGCAAGTTTCGCGTCTTTCATTGATTTGCAGCGAGTGTAGAGTCCTGACAGCCGGAGTAATTAGCGCGATGCGGGACCATCCTACGTCTTGTGGGCCGAAGACATGGGCGGTGCGATTGTGAAGCTGGTATGTATGCCGCCGGGCCTCCGAACTACGAGGAGAAGCAGTCCAACTAACGCTGTAGTGAGGCTCTTACCATTGCCGCGCGTGAGGCGAGATATCGGCGGGTTCTGGATGCAATACCGGCGGTCGTGAGTGGATTGTCCATTAATGGTGGAATCATCCATCCCAGCATGCGCGTGACTGAGATATTCGCCAGGTTTTCTTTGGAACTCCTCATCGGGCTTCCAGCACACACAGCTTGGACTCGACCGTTCTCGCCGTGATAGAAGCATGTTACAGCGGCCTGCTTGGCGACTGGCTTCCGGCGACGATAAACACGCTATCAAGACAGCTCGAGGGCATTCATGAGAGATTCAGCCTGATCTCTCATCAGTTCAGCATCATCAGCCACTATCAAAGATCTTCGTTCTCCACGCCTTGCCATGTGGTGAGTCTTGATCACCGAGAGACTCGCAGGCTACATGTACTAATGCATATATCAACGTAAGATCGTGACAGAAGAATGTGCCACCCTGGGGCTAGAGAATGAAATTACCATTGGATGTAATCGGCCTCCAAGAGACATGGAAAACCTCATGAACTGGCAAGAGGAGTCCACGCTGCAGATACACTTGATTAACATCAAGATTGGTTAGTCCGTCCTCCGTCCATGTTTAGACAGCACAGACAGCACTGCTAACAATTTGCGCGGCATGGCGTAGCACATTGGGAAAGATTCAAGCATTTCTTAAACATTCTCGAGTCCACCCGCCCAAAGCGCGAGCTTGAAGGGCCAGTCTTGTCACTTCCACGATCGACTAAAGTCATGGCGCGTTGCTCCCGTGATTCAGAACTGGTGGACTGGGTATCATCCGAGAACGCTCCTAGATATATGAAGGTCGCAATAGGAAGCACGGTAGATCCATCAAAGCTCCTAAATTCCATGGCCGGGGCAATGTGGAAGTATCCCGACACCCTATGGCTTGCATGTCCGTCTGTTGACCTGGGAGACGCTAGCGGAATCCTTCAAGACGAGGTCGGGATCTATGCTGGTCTCCTGCAGCAAGTTTTAACCCAGCAACCTCGGGCATTCTTACACATGCAGCATCTGGTTTCCATTCTCACAGACGCCATCCGAGGCCATGCGGAGAGCTGGAAGCAAAGGGCTTTATGGCTGTGTTTGAGAACTGTGATACAAGCCCCCATCGGAGTCTCTACGTATGGGTTCCTGCATGTCAACACATCGACAAGTATCAATGTGCTCCGGCAGGTCGATTCAGCATTGCAGGGGACTGAGTCCATGTTCAGACTGGTTCTCGCATTCACAGAGGGCCTGCCAGCAGGCTTCGATGATCTCGAGTGCATTGGCCTAGACTTCGAATCTGAGGATTTGGAAGACTGCCATCTGGTTGACACGAATTTACTCTCAAAGGCTCCAGCTAATCTTACCGTTAAACGAGACACTCCCTCGACGGGTAGCATCGAAGAGACTATGCAGCGCTCGACGACCTCAAAGAACATACCATTACAACTCTTGGCACTCCGAATTCAAGCACTTGGCCGGCCGATCTTTATCGCTCTGACCTGGACCGCCTTTGCAACGCGACCGCTGTCTATCGACGAACTAGACTTGGTCCTTGCTTTCGATGACAGCGCCGATTCCGGGGGTGTGAGTACCCTCGCTGATTTCGCCCATGGCTCTGCATTTCGTCTGCCGAAGCTTCTACCCGATGTTGTATCGATCAAGTTGGGCAGGGTATTCCTTCTCGTCTCATACGCCGAAATGCGGCATACCCTATCGCAGCTGTCACAGATATATCTTGCTCCTGGTTTGTCTCCGCACCTCTACATTGCGCAGTCTTGCGTTATAATTTTGCTCAGGCATGTTCTCAAGGCGCCTGAAAAAGGGGGAGCGGCAGATGATGTCAAAGACACAAAATTTGAAAGCGACGACTCAAGTGACGACTCGAGTGATGACTTTAGTGACGACAGTTCCAGCGACACGACGAAAATCGAGCAGGAGAAGACCAAACAGCCTAACCCCGAAACTATTGAAGCGCCGATAGCTAATGGACTTCTGCTAGGCCAAGATGAGACCCACTCATCAGACCAAGTCGAGCCCCAGCAGTGGGCCGTCGATAAAATGACAGACTGCCAACGGATCCTCGCAGAATACACGGCCCGGAACTGGATGGTCCATTATAAAGCTGGCCGGGGTGAGTGATGATCTTGGACATAGCGAGCCTTATTCTGTCTTTATCGGGGATGAAGCGAACGTTCAAAACTGGCTTTGCCTCGTAGAATATCTCGCATGCTCGCCCTCACGAAATTTAGGCCATCTTAGCGGCGTTCCTGATGAATTGCTACCAAAACACTTGGATTTCACGAAATTCGAAGACTTGGAGGTCCTCTACCGCTTGGCCAGTCGACCATCATTGGTTTCCAGACTTGGCCGGCTTCTTGTATATGCAGCAGAAGTTGGAAACGAGTCCATTGTCCATTCACTATCCGCGGAACTGGATTCAATACCAGGAGAAGCCGTTTTGAGAGCACTAGCAGCCACCACTGGCAGTATCCATGCCGACTTGCGGAAGAGGGCAGCTTCATTTCTAGAACGGCAACATCCACATATGTTGGCCCAAGTACAATTAACTGCCCAAGTTTTGGGGAGCGACGTAACGTCGGGGATGCTCAGGGCGCAGCTGCTCTCTTTAGCCACCAGTCCAGAGCGGGTGGGTTGGTTTTCCGACGCACTGCAACAAGCGGTCGAGTACTGTGACGATGAAACCATTGGCGAGTTGCTTAACTACAACGATCTGAAGGAACGGATAGACAGTAGCAACGAGCTCAGATGGACTGCCATTCATAGGGCAGCCGACCATGGGAGTTTGCAAGTCGTGACTCGGCTTTGGGAAGCTGGACTGACACATTCCGTTAATGTTTCCTCTCCGGATCATCGAAGCCCACTATTCATGGCTAGTTCCCACGGCTTCGCTGGCATTGCGGAGTTTCTCATAACCAAGGGTGCTCGCGTGGCGGATGTCAATGGAAGTTCGGAGCGAACAGCCCTGCATATAGCCAGCCATCACGGCCACTGGAGAACCTCCAGGATCCTTCTCGACCGCCAGGCCAACCTCACTGCTACGGACACCGAGGGGAATTTTTCCTTACATCTTGCCATCCGACAAAGGCACATACGCGTTGCTGAGCTCCTTGTTGAGAACTTTTCAGACCTTCTAGCCGCGAGCCACGCCTCAGACCATAATACTGCCGCCATGCTGCGGTCGGAGAGGGGTACTATTATTAATTTTTCGGACGAGGACCTACTCTCCCCCCCCCTAAATAAACGTTAAATCCTAGAAAACTGGAGCACTTCGCACAGGCGTTTACAGGGGTAAAACCCCCAATAGAATAAA
>MU251806.1:0-27603 GCA_019669835.1 Amylocarpus encephaloides
TTATTATCGAAGCTAGAAAAGGACTTAAAATGAACCTAGAAAAGGTTAAGACTATTACTAGCTAGGAGGCACCTACTTTAGTTAAAGGCGTACGTAACTTCCTAGAGTTCGCTAACTTTTAGAGGCGCTTTATTAAAGGGTTTTTAGATCTAGTAAGACTACTTATAGAGCTTACGTATAAAGACTAGAAATTTATATAGAACGATAGAGTAGACGTAGCCTTTTATAAGCTAAAGGATATATTTACTTTAGTCTTCGCGCTAGCTTAATTTAACTATAATAAGTCTACACGTATTAAAACCGACTTCTCTAGATAGTATATAGGAGGTACGCTATAGTAGTTAAGCGATAAAGACTTATAAGTACTCTACGTCTTCTTTTTAAAGAAGAATAACCTAGCGGAATATAACTATAAGATTTATAATAAGAAGATACTAGCTATCGTATACTACCTAGAAGAATAAGACGCTAAATTACGTAATATTAAGCGGTTTAATATATATATAGACTATAAGAATCTAAAGCACTTTATAACTGTTTAAAAGCTTATAGAGCGCTAGATATACTAGTTCTTAATTCTCTTTAGGTATAACTTTTATATTATACACGTCTCTAGTAAGGAAAATAAACGCGCGAACGCCCTATTAAGACGAGACTAGGATATACCTTAGAACGAGTCTAATAAGCGACTAGCGGACCGTAATATATAGCTACTAAAGCCTAAAATACTAGTAGTAAGCCCTATAGTTCGCGTTTTACCTATTAGGGCTAGCCCTACTAGCCTACGAGACTATATAATAGGAGAACTATTAGACGAGCTTATAGACTGAGATTAGGCTATAGTAAACGACCCTAAGTATAATAAGACTCTAAGTACTATAAAGGCTAGCGCTAGAAGGTTTCCTATAGAGCTTAGCTTAAAAGTGTCTATATCTAAGTACGTAATATTAGAATAAGATTACCTACTATTCTAGGGACGAAAATAGGTCCCTAATAGTCTTAACCTAAGGGCTCGCCTAATTTAAGTAACCTACGATATAGCGCTTTATAGGTACCTAGGTAGGGAGGCTACATATATACTAGTAGCTCGCTTATTCTTCTAGTTAGAAATAGTAACTAATATTCGTACGTTTATATAGAATTACGACAGTTATAAGAGGAATAAGATATAAAGGTCTCGCTAATAGAGATTCTTAAAGCTACTATCTATACTAGATTAAATATAGTCTAAAATATCTATAGACTTTATTATAGATTTACTAGTCTCTAAAGGCTACCGAAATATAATTATAGTCACGGATCAGTTAAGTAAAGGGGTAATAGTAGATAGCCTAGAAGATATTAAAGCTAAAATAGTAGTAAAATAGTTTCTACGATAATATCTACCCTACTACTTCCTACCTTTAGTAATTGTCTCTAATAGAGGTATATAGTTTATAAGCGTCCTATAGAAGAGGGTATGTAAGCTACTATAAATTAAGCGTAGGTTATCTACTACCTTCTCGCTAGAGACTAATAGTACTACTAAACAAATAAACGAAGTAGTTAAAATAGTCTTATACTAGTTTATAGACTAGACCTAAGAGGACTAGCTTAAATAGTTACCGCTAGCTATATCTAGAATATATGAACGAGACTTAATATCTATAGGTACAAGTCTATTCTTTCTATCTTATAGATAGTATTAGAGCCTACTTAAAGATATTAAATTATTAGAGGTAGATAATAGAGACTCTCTAATCGCTAAAGCTAACTAAATTATACGAAAACTAAAAGAGGTAAGAGAGTGAGCGTAAGCGGTAATAGCGGCGGCCTAAGAAGCCTAGGAGTAGGCGACTAATTAGAAGCGCGACTAGGCACCTAACTACTAGGTAGAGGATAAGGTATAACTTAGTCTAGAGAATATTAAAATAGACAGGCCCTATAAGAAGCTAGATACTAGGTATACGAAGTTTATAGTTATAGAGGTTATTAGATCTTATAGCTACCGCCTAAATATACCGCCGGGTATATATAATATATTTTATACTAGACTTCTACGACTCGTATACGCGACGCCGCTACTAGGACAGGTTATCGAAGAAAGCTAGCCTCCTATAATACTCGTCGATAATATAGAAGAGTACGAGGTAAAGCGTATACTTAAGTAGAAGAAAGCTTCTAGAAGAGGTAATCGATAGAAGTACCTAGTTAAGTAGGTAGGTTATAGATATCTAACTTAGAAGCTAGAATCGGTAATAGAGGGTACTACTACCCTAGTTAAATAGAAGGAGTATATAGCTAGGCGAAAGCGAAGGGAAGAGGGGAGGTAATATAAGAGTTAGGACTCTAGGGTATACTTAGACTAAAAGCTCTCACTAAGTATAGACTCTCGCTAAGTACTAGTTATAAGTAGAATTCGATTTAGTTTAATACTACTCTATTCTATTACTTCTAGAAGGTTCTAGTTACCTCTTCTTATATATATAAGATCTTATAGAAGCTATACTTATATAAGCTCTCTATATACTTCTTAATTAAATTTTAGAAACTATTTCTTTTAAGTTATTTAAGGTCTAACCTCTTATAAATTTACTTTAAATAGTATAAAAAATATAAGAATAGAATCGTTACTCTTCTTTACTAATTATAGTTATAAACTAGAAGTCTATAAGTAACTAAGAAAGAATAATACTAATTTAGAGTAAGTAAGAGTCTTAACTAATAAACTAAAAGACTTATAAGAATAATTATTAAAAGATATTAACTTTTCTAATATAAGAACTATAAAATATAGTAATAGAAAGCGAAGAATAGAACCTCTCCTAAAAAAGAGAGATAAAGTATATTTACTATAAAAAAATATTAAAATAAAATAACTAAGTATAAAACTAGATTTTAAGAAATTAGAGCTATTTAAGATATTAGAATAGAAGAGATCTATTAACTATAAACTAAAGTTACTTAAGAGATCTTAGTTATAGCTAGTCTTTTATATTTATCTACTAGAGCTAGCTAAGAGACTAATACTCTTAGTAATAAGTAAGAAATTATAACTAGAAAATAACTCTAATATATATAAAGTAGAGAAGTTACTTAATAACTAGACTACTATTATAGGTTAGTAAGAATACTTAATAAAATAAAAAGAATATAAAAATAAGAAAAACTTATAGAAGCTTATATAAAACCTAAACTATCTAGATCTAATCTAATAGTTCTAGTTAAAGACCTAGGGAGACCTAGAGAAGAAGACCTAAGACCTAAAGGCCTAGTATAGTCTAAAGAAGCTATTCTATTTTATAAGGACTTAAAAAGACTAGATAATACCTCTAGATCTAAGATAAAATCGTTAAGAAGAGTAAAAGTCTTCTCTAAGTTTATAATAGACTTTTTTAATCTTATAATTTCTATCTACTTCTCTATCTCCTTTATATCTAACTTATCTAGATTTAAGATATCTAACTTAATTATCTTTTATTTATACTCGTCTAGTACCTTCTCTATTCTTAATATATATAGAAGTTTTACTATTATTTCTTTTTATTTATTATATAACTTCTTATACTAACGATCTATTAATATCTAGTTATATATTATAGATAGTTTTTATTAAAAATCGTATTTTACTTAACTATAATAAATATATTTAAAATACTATAAGATAGAGATACTTACTATAATATAATAATATTTTAAATAAAGATAAAAGTTATATAGTACTATTTCTTTAGTAAGAATAGATCTCTTAATTTTTAAGATAAGAGTAATTTATTATAAATATTTAGAAGATTTATTAGAAGATATATTTAGAAGAAGAAAAGAGATTATAATTATAATATCTATAGTTTTAAAGCTAAAAGTATAAGATATACTAACTAAAAGAAGAATAGTATTATAGTTAACTACTAGAATAGATAATATAGCTCTAAGACTTAGTAATAGTCGCTCTAAGAGATTAAATAAAGTATAGAGAAGTTATAAGTATTATAATATAAGATTATATAAGATTACTATAATCTAGTATAAGTAGTTACTTTAGATTACTATAATCTAAAGTAATCTCTAGTATAAGAGTTCTATATAAATAGAAGTCTTATACTTAACTTAAATATAGTATCTTTATACTATACTTAGTAACTTATAAAAGGTTACTAATCTTAATTAGTAATAGTATCTCTATCTATCTAACTAATCTACCTTTATACTCTTAGATAATACTAGCTCGATTATATATTATATTTATATCTTATATAACTCTCTATATAACCTCTAAGTATAACTTTAGCTAGAGGTTACTCTTTTTTTAAATTAAAGTTCGTTTCTTATTCTTCTACTTCTTTTACTTAAAACTCTATAGTCTTAGTACTAGTAGTAGAGACTTTATTCTTTAAAGAAGTAGAGACTTATAACTTATATAAATAACTCTCTAGCTTAGTATTCTAAAAGTCTTAGTATCTAGATAGACTAGCTAGTTTAAAATAGTAGTCTAATACTTAGTAGTATATACTTCTATAGTATATATAATTATCTTTCTTACGTCTCTTCTATCTTTTAGCTAGAGTAGTACTAGTAGTATACTACTCTTATAACTAGTTAGCTAAAAGAGTCTCTTTTAGTAACTACTACTATAACTAATATAGACTCTTATTCTATTATATTAGTAGAGGTTTATAAGTTATATAACTTTAAATAGTTATCTAGATATACTTACTTTTACTAGAAGTTCTATATCTTTACTTCTTATAGATTATTAGAAATATAATATAATAGAGCTATATAGTCTAAATATAAGATAGACTTCTAGAAGTATCTATTTAAACTTTTATAAGAAGTTCTAGAAGTCTCTATTACTCTAGTATATTATATTAACTTTTAAGAGTATCTTATTCTTCTTTTATAAGTTAGTAAAGATAAGATCTAACTACTTTAAAAACTCTTTAATTATAAAAGCCTAGGTTATTTTAATAATACTAATCTAAGAGTATATATACTCTACTACTTTTCTTATAAGTTGTTTAAAAGCGTACTAAATATACTTCTTTTTTAATCTAATAGCTCTAGTATTAATTTTAAGCTTAGTTTCTAGAATATCTTTAAATTAAGAGTATAGTAACATATTTTCGCTTATAAACTAATTAGAGTAAGAAAGTAAGTGTTTTAGCTTCTAGATTAGATCTTCTAAGTCTATAGTAGAGTTTATTTTAAATATATATATTTTCTAGTATTCTAAGATTTATATACTATTAAGTACTATCTATAATTAAGTAATCTCTTATTCTAATTATATATTTATTTCTTATTAACTCTATATAAAGACTATTAGCTAATCTAGTATAGTAGAGAGTTATACTTTATTTACTATACTATCTAGCTACTAGAAGTTATAGACTTACTTATTATTACTTATAGTACTTACTTATATATATATATATATAACTTTAGTCTATAAGTAATAGATAAGAGTAATATACTTCTACTATAAGAGACTAGACCTTAAATAACTTAAAAGAAATAGTTTTTAAAATTTAATTAAGAAGTATATAAAGAGCTTATAAAAGCGTAGCTCTTATAAGGTCTTATATATATAAGAAGAGATAACTAGAACCTTCTAAAAGTAATAGAATAAAGTAATATTAAACTAAATCGAATTCTACTTATAGCTAGTACTTAGTAAGAGTTAGTACTTAGTAAGAGCTTTTAATCTAAGTATATCCTAGAGTTCTAACTCTTATAAGAGTAATATTAAACTAAATCGAATTCTACTAGTAGCTAGTACTTAGTAGGAGTTAGTACTTAGTAAGAGCTATTAGCCTAAGTATACTCTAGGGTCTTAACTCTTATATTATACTAAGAAAAAGTATATAACTTACTAATATATACGACTTACTAATAAATTACTTTAAGTTAAATTAAAAAGTATATATTAGTAATCTTAGCTACTAATTATTATAGGTTAATTTAAAGACTAATTAAGTTATAATCTATAAAGAGTATAATAGATATAATAGAGAGAGAAGATACGAGAGTAGTAGGTATTTAACGAGGTTAATAATATTATTAAAGGCTATAGATAGATTAGACTAGTTAGGCAAGTTAAGGTCACGTGGGTAGGGCCTACTTAACTTACGACTTGAAAATTCCAAATTTATAGTATAAAAATGAGTGTGTTACGTACTATTACAAAGTATTTTTAAAGTAGTCACGTTTTATGGCCCGAGCGCCACCCTAATTTTTAAGTGCGGTGGCTTCGATACCGTGACAAGACACCAAATTGGGGGTTAGCACATTTTCTGATAATACAACTCTTTTCACCTAGAACAATTTAACAGTTTTTCAACATTGGCAATCCCTTCTTCCAGCTTGGAACCTGAGACGTTTGGCTGAGGTGAGGTTGTAGTGAAGAAGTGAAGAAGTGGCTTTAACCTAGCTTGGACGCCGCCAAATGCGGCTTAGCGCGGGTAGACCTTCAAGCGCGACTCTGGTGACTTAAACTTCAACACTACGAATTCATCGCAACAACCACACATACTACACACACCAGCCCGCGAACGGTACAACCTCCTCTTGAACCTCTCAAGCGCATCGTCAATGTTCACACTTCCTCGGTAGCTCTTCTTTCGTCGCTAGAGATCGAAAGTTGGCCCGCTAGAGTGGGTCTGCGCAAGAACGCCAGCAACTTCGATGGTGAACTCAAGAGGGGGAACTTTCACACCTTCAGCGCAGCAGACCATCGTCACTGGTGTCAGCCATTCCCCTCACAGTTCTCATCATAGCACGTTTAGTACTGGCGCAAGTCCTAGCACCAGCAGTCCCACCGGATCAAATTCACTTACCAAAATTGTTGTCGCTCAAGTCTACCTTCTCCTTAGCACCATCAAGGAAGATAAGGATCGCACAAAGTGGGAAGAGAAGGCTGAGCAGCTCAGAAAGGTCCGTCAGCTCATACATCTTTCTTGCGACTACGCCCTCGAACTCGACTAACAACTGCAACTGCAGCTCATCGATGACCACAGTATGGAAGTCTTCCAAAAATACTTCAGCCGCCTCGTGGCTGGCAACGCGCCCAAGATATTCCCTGCCTTTGCCAATCGACCAGTAGCCAATCCTGCGAACTACCAGATACTGGTTAATGAAGTTCAGAAGGTTGCCCTAGATGCCGAGCAGGCTGGGAAGATCGCCGAGTCGATAGAATCTGCAAATGAGGACGTATTCCGTGATTTCGACCTGTCGACTTTCATGCAGCATTTCCAGCTAGACGCGCTCGAGAAGACAATTCTAGCTTTGGCATTCAAGACTGGATCTAGAGGAGATTTGAGAACGAAATGTGAGTTGGTTTAACAATTGCCCAGACCGCAACTAACGAAAGTGAAGCCGATGCCATACTCTCTGCAAACTTCTCTGAATTTACCAGAATCATTGCACGTCCTCTACCTGATCGCCGTGAGATGTCGCCCGAGTTCCTTGCCACCATGATAGATCGCTTCATCCAAGAGCATCCTCCAAATTTCGACAACAATGCCCGAGAAGAGCTAGACTACGCTGTACGAGTCCGATACTCAGGTCTCGATGTGGACCCGACTCCAACAGAGGTGTTGTCTGCCCTGTATCTCATGCACAGCTTGAATAGCAGAAATACATTAGTGTTGCACCTCAAGCGCACCGGATCAGCAATCACAACCGACGAGGATACTTGCACACATTTGTTGAAAGTGGCCGAAGAAGAAGGTATTCATCTTGATGAGGAACAGGTTGCAGCGGCTTTGATTTATGCTACCATCAGCCAAACCCCAACTTTGTCACTTCCGACCTTAGTAAACAGTCTTCGGGATGTCCTCTCTCCCAACACCCATTTCAGTTGGCCGAGAGCGGTGTCCTATTTCGACCGAGAGAACCTCCGAATTACTCCAAAACAATTTCTCACTCTGTACTACGCTCTTCAACCACTAGCGCAAGACGGATTGCTGGACATTCAGCAATTATGGGGTGGCAGATGGCAAAACTCGGAAACACAACTGTCTTTCATTGGCGCATTTCTCTCCTTGAGCCCCGAAGAACTAGACGCAAGCTCCATCCAAAATTTGACGGTTTCTTTCACACTGGAAGAGTTCACAGGAGCGGAGCCAGCCATATATGAACGCGCAGCTCGGGCCATTAAGCACCCGCTCATTTCCACGGAAGCTCTTTCGGCCATGTTCCATGCTGCCTTGCAAGGGCAAGATGCGTCAGAAACGGTTGAAGCGAAGAGACTCTTTCAAGGTGTTGTGGTACCCAACTTGGACTTTTTCTTGGTCTCAGCCTTTGGTGTGCCTAAGCCATGGCCCGAAATCGCAGTGGATACTATAAACACTCTCTTCAATCGCTTTCTATACAAAATGGATCCTAATTATGATTTTGTCCTTGATGGCTTATGGCGCAAAGATAAGCATTGGGTCGCAGGTCGACTAGTGGATGCCCACGCAAAATCGCCTTTAGAGCTCACTCTTATTCTGGAGCACGCCATTAGACATAAATGGCTCACAGATTTGACTTCTATGCTCAGTGGATTTGGACTTGATCTCACGGCACTAGCCCACTCGCGTGGATATTTGGATCTCGAAGTATGGGCTGCATCGTTCACAACCCAAGGTCCGCAATTGGCACGGTCACTGATAACCTTCCTGAATATCAAGGCCCAGCATGAACTGGAATATCAGCAAGATGCAAACAGAAGTCTGGTTAGCACTATGCTTCCTGTCAAAACCATCTACACCCTTCTCGTCATTCTTGGAAGTATACTACCAAAGGCCCCCGCGGAACACGACTTGATCGTTGTTCAGCGAACATGTATCACTGCTTACCCCCGACTCATCAATTACGGAGAAGGATATGATGACATTATTGACGAGAACGGCAAGTTGTCACACCAAATACCAAGGGATGCACAGGAAAGGATGGAGGAGCATTACAAGCGCATGTACAATCAAGATCTCGAACCTAGAGACGTCGTAGATGCCCTTCAACGGTACAAGACTTCGCGCGACCCTGCCGAGCAAGATGTTTTTGCATGTATGATACACGGCTTGTTCGATGAGTATAGTCTCTACGGCACTTATCCATTGGAAGCTCTCGCCACTACAGCTGTCTTATTCGGTGGTATCATCCAACATCGGCTCATCTCCGAGATTCCTCTAGAGATTGGTCTGGGCATGATCCTTGAAGCAGTCGAGCCTCCTCATCACAAGGACGACTCTATGTTTAAATTTGGATGTCAGGCACTTCAAGGAATTCAAGGACGTCTACTCGAATGGCCTGGATTTTGCAATCAGCTCCTACAGATTTCTGCTTTGCACGGCACACAATTATGGCACAAAGCTCAGGAAGTATGGCAAAATCAAGAGGAACGGTTGCGAAATGGGTTTGGAGAAGCCAACGACCAGCTTTTGAACAATGGGGCAATCACCAACGGCAACATAGAGGAAATTCTTTCCATTGAGCCTACCTGTGCACCATTCGATTCTTTGTGGTTAGCAAATACGGATGATGACCACGAAACGCCTCTACCGAGCAGCGAGGTTCAGGAGAAGGTGCAATTCCTAATGAACAATATTACCGCAGAAAATCTAGAGGAGAAGTTTGTTGAGCTCCAGGATATGGTCGAAGAGGAGATTCAACCATGGTTCGCAAGCCTTCTTGTTGAACAAAGAGCAAAGCGAGAACCGAACAACCACCAGCAATACCTGTCCCTCGTCAAACTCATGGGCCGAAAGTCACTATATTCCGATATCCTTCATGAAACTTACATCAGCGCCTTTAGATTGTTGAATTCTGAAAGCGTCTTAAATTCTCAAAACGATCGAAGTCTACTGCTAAACCTTGCGACCTGGCTGGGACACTTGACCCTCGCTCGGGACAGGCCGATCAAACACCAAAATATTGCTTTCAAGCAGTTACTCTTAGAAGCTTACGATTCCAAACGCCTCATCGCGGTAATCCCATTCGTTTGCAGAGTGTTGTCTCAAGGCAAACTCTCTACAGTCTTCAAGCCCCCAAATCCGTGGATCATGGACATCATCCAACTACTGCTGGAGCTCTATCAACACGCCTCGCCAGCAGATATCAAGCTGAATCAAAAATTCGCTATTGAGGTACTATGCTCAGACTTAGAGGTTGATCGCGATAGCATAGAGACTACGGGCGAGATTCTTAATCGTGCGCCTATCGAGGAAGCGACAGACGTTATGGCCCCAGAGGTTATAGATCGATTTGAGAATTTGTCCATCAATGGAATTGCCCCTGGACTTGGAAGTGGAAGGTTCTCTCCAGAACAGATTGCCCGGTCTCTTCCTGATCTTGGTCCTGATCTGGTCCTTCCTCCCGCGAACGATATGGTCAACCAGCCTCGACTACACGAGATCCTGAGAACTGCCATCAGCCGTGCTGTCGCCGAGATTATATCCCCCGTGGTGGAACGTTCAGTCACCATCGCTGCCATTTCAACCGCACAAATGATCCACAAGGATTTTGCAACTGAGCCCAACGAGGAAAGAGTTCGTGCTGCAGCCATCAACATGGTAAAGCGGACTGCCGGCAGCCTTGCCCTGGTCACTTCTAAGGAACCTCTACGTGCCAGCATGGCAAATTACATCAGATCAACGTCGGGGGAACTGTCCCAAGATCTCCCCGAGGGCACTATACTTATGTGTGTGACCTCCAACCTCGACTTGGCTTGTAGACAAGTAGAGAACAAGGCAGAAGAGCGAGCCGTTCCCGAAATCGAGGAGATGCTTGATGGAGAACTTGAAAGGCGCCGACAACATCGGTTGGTGCGACCGGATCAAGAATATTATGATCCAGAGCTGAGTCGTTGGTCATGGACTATCCCAGATCCTTATAAATTGCGTCCATCAATTGGCGGCCTCAATCAGGAGCAGATGGCTATTTACGACGAATTTGCAAGACAACCACGCCCACAATCGTTGACTGGTGCCACTCATGTGGCTACGTCTTCTGATGCAACGCGGTCAATGGCGAACGAAATCCTGCAAGAACAATATTCAGGGGTCCCGCATCTCACGGCTCCTGCAGAGCCTCAAACAATCTCCCACATCAATCATCAACTTGCTTATGCTCAGCCTAACGCTAGTATGGTCAATGGCCGACTTCCAGCTCCCCTCCAAGCACAAATGGACCCAAGAGCAGTTATTGAAAAGTTTGAGAAGACTCTTATAGACATCCAAAGACTTGCGGCAGAGGCTTCAGAACAATATCGACACTTTGCTGATCTGCCTCGTCCGCATTCAGTCATTGACTATCTGGACCATGCTTTCAACTTGGTGGTGAAGTGTTCTCAGACTCCAGGTGACTTGGATCTCGTCATGGTGGAAAAGCTCTGCGAATACATGTTCCGTGGCTCAGAACATGACAAACAAGATACCCTTCTTGTTGAGAGTCTGGTGACTGTTTTAACCCAGATATACAAGATTGGAGGAAAATACGCAAATCGTATTGCCCTTCGTATCGGACAACAGCCGAATGAATCCCTCCTCAATGCACCACTCGCCACTGCATTGATCAAAGCAGGCATGCTTGAATGGCATCGCGTGGACGCAATGGTCTATAGGACTATCCAGCCACACAAGGGTGAAGCACTCGAATTTTTATCGGCAATGGTAGATGAGTTCATTTGTAATGAGAACCAATCTGCTATGCGTACTGATCTGGCACGGAGCTTAGAGGTCGCATGGTGCTGGATTGAGGAGGATCCTTCATTGGAAGCTGGACAACAGCTCAAAGCATTATTGGGCAACTCCAACCTCGCTCAGCCAAATTCTTCCAGCGAAGCACATCGACTCATAGAACGCCAATTCCAAATGGAATACGTTTTCGAGGAATGGATTCATCTCTACAGCAACAATTACGCCTCAGAGAAAGCCTCTTGGGAATTTATCTCTCGCATGTACAACTCGCAGGTTATCAATAGCCGGGATGATTTGCTTATCTTTTTGCGCATATCAATCGACTCGTCCGTCGAGAAATTCGAGCAGATGGTTCAAACAGACACCATGAACGATGCTTATACTCCTGTTGATTCTCTAGCTAGGTTCGTAGCAATGCTCGTCAAACAACCGGAGTGTGAGGGTGAGGTCAAGAACGACAGACCTTCCTTTTTAGGACAAACCTTGTCTCTTTCAATCCTAGTACTCAACCATCATCACCTTCTACGAGCCGAGAGTTTCAACCAAAAAGTCTTCTTCAGATTTTTCTCGACTTTGCTTTCCGAGATGAGCGCCAGCAATGGTGATGGGATCACGGAACATGAACACCAGAAATTCCTCCTGAGCTTTGCACGTAACTTCCTAAAGATTCAACCTGAATACTTCTCTGGTTTCGTCTTCGCGTGGTTCGGATTGATCGCCCATCGCGATTTCATGCCCAATATCTTGAGACTCCCACGTCATGAGGGTTGGGAACCCTTTGCGAAGATTATGGACAGTATGTTGCTTCATGTTGGCAACCTTCTCAAGCCTCTCCATCTCGCAGAGTTGACGAAACGTCTGTATGGTGGTGTGCTCAAGATTCTTGTGGTCTTGCAACACGACTTCCCAGAGTTCGTGTCTGCAAACCATTCAAGACTTTGTGCCAATATCCCGAGTCATTGTATCCAGCTACACAACCTGATTCTCAACGCCAATCCAGCACCATATTCAAAGATGCCTGATCCACTTCAACCAGGCCTGAAGATCGACCGCATTGAGGAGATCCGTGATTCACCAACTATTATGAACGATGTTGAGACCCCGCTGTTGCAACGTGGACTTCTTGAAGTCATCAACGATGCCCTCCGTATTGGTCCTTCTGAGGATGCCGTCGCTCACATCGCACATGCCATTCAACAAAAGAATGGTCGCGAGTCGGGTCTTGGTTTCGTCCCTATCAACGTGGATCGAACTTTGATCGAGGCTTTGGTCATCTACGTCGGACTCGGTGCCATCGCCAAAGCCACGTCCAAGAATGTAGCAACGTTCACGCCGAACTCACCTGACGCTGCATTATTGACCATGCTTGTTCATGAGCTGCGTCCAGAAGCTCGATACTACCTCATTGGCAGTCTCGTGGATCAGCTTCGATTCCCAAACAATCATACCCACTACTTCAGCCAGGCACTCTTGGAGATCTTCGGGCATGACATGAACGATCAGGAAGAGTCTGATGTCCGACAACAGATCACTCGAGTCCTGCTAGAACGGTTGGCGGGACAGTGGCCACAACCTTGGGGTCTCATTGTTACCGTTCATGAGCTTGTCAAGAACGAGAAGTATATGTTCTTCGAGTTGCCCTTTATCAAGTCCGCATCTCCAGACGTAAGTGTACTCCAACATGTTCGAAAGTCAAGTGCTAACAATTTTCAAGGTCGCCGAGCGGTTTGGCGTCATTGCGGCACGCCCTTATCCATAGATCTCGACATGGTTTGGGCTGAGCATGTGCTTTATATACCATCATGTTCTTAGATGACATCCAACACTCACCTCCGACTTATACTGCCAACTCACCGGCAACTCTAATCAAGACACCACTATTATTGATTGATGGCCGGTACTCTACCTGTTAAATATTCTATCCAGCACTTCTGGCGTTCTTCGGTCACAAGATTATTCCAAGATTTGATCTCCTGCATAGCGAGCGAGGGGTGTGGATTGTTTGCCAGACTTCGCGGCTCGGTTCAGGAACGAAGAGTCCTCCTTTTCTAACTTAATGCATTCTACATGATAATGTTTTTCGGAATTCCTACCTTTGTTGTATGAGAAGATACGATCGATGGATGGGTAGGGACAAAATTCGGGCATGGGAGTCAAAAGAGACAGTCATCTGGCGCGTGGAAACTCGGTTTGCTTTCTTCTGCCTTTTTCTTTTCCATTACTGGTGTAAGTAGACATGGACAGGGGTTGGTTCTTTGTATGTATCAAAATGGGAATATTAGGCCTTTGTGCAGTCGAGATTTTCGGCCTCCTGGCCCACCTGTGATGTTGAGATGTGAGATGAGGATCGAATTCTGCGTTGCCAACACGCCGGTTCCAAGACAACCACAACAGTCTGCTCGTGAGTCGCACCAGAAAGGACATTTTTATACTAACTCCAAAGAGTAGGAAGGAAAAAACCAAGCGTCGAACAGCGATCAGTTGTCCTTGCCCGCCAAAAATCCCACAACTGCTCCTCGTATCCTCCTCGTTGGGGAACGATTCCTCCCCATTCGACACGACCACTGCCCGTCCTCTCCGGCCCCCTCCTCCGCCAAGTCCACTCCAAAATTCCGGAACGCCCTCGCAAGCGAAGGTCGTATCGAGAAGCACGACGTGCAACAAAAAAAAAAAAAAAAAAAAAAGGAACTCGCCGTCGGATGGGAGGGAGGCGAAGAAGTGAAACCGGAGAGGGACTGGAAACCCCGGGACGTGGAGCGGGAAGGGCGCGGGCGCCGTGGTTCGGCGGCTGGTTGGCTGCGAGGTTGCGCTGCTGGGGGAGATGCTGAACAGTGTGAAGGATCGATCATATAGCGTGCGGATGTAGGGAGGTAGGATGTAGGGAGGTAGGATGTAGGGAGGTAGGATGTAGGGAGGTAGGGACAGGGAGGCAAGGGGGGAGGAAGGAAGGGGCATGATAGGAGTCTAGGGGAGGTGGTTGGGAGCGGATGAATCTGGAGGGGGGATACGGTTGGATGGGATGAGGGTTTCGGAGATCCGAGGGGGAAAGAGGGAAAGGGGAAAAAGGGGAAAAAGGGGGAAAAGGGGGAAAGGGAGGAGAAGGGGAGACGGGTGGTGCCTGGAGGGGGAAGATGTTGGATGAAGAAGTTCAAGACTTTCAAAAGGAGGCAGTGGACCCAAGGTGAGATTAGGAGTAATGGGAGACACTAGAGGTGAAGGGGACAGTCCGATTTCCTTTTTCAAAATGGGATTTCTGGGTAATGGGGTATGGTGGATGGATCCTAACAGTACCGAGAAGTATCCAAGCTCCCTCAGCCCTATGCAGCTCTTCCGAGATGTTGCAGAGCATGCCATGTCGTGCCCCGGGGCATGCGGTCCACCGAACGAACGAAGGACGGATGTAGGTTCTAGCCGTCTCCTTTCTCCTGAAATATCCCCAAGCCCGAGAGAAGTCTCGAGGCGTCGATTCACGGTCCTGCGAAAGCCACGCCCTTGGGATCACGACATCGAAACACCCACACGAACAAAGACCCTTCCCCCATCCTCAAGTCGTCAGCCAGACCGAAACAGAGCATGGAAGACGAAGCGCCCACGGGTCCTGCGGCCACCGAGGAACAGAAACAGTCGACCGCAACCGAATATTCGCTTCCGATCGCTTTAGTCAGCAGCCACGCCGCTCTTCAATGCCCAAGGAGGGCCCCAGCAAGCTTGTTTGCAGGCTCCCTATGCAATCATCGCCACGATACCGAGACCCGGGTTGATCCCTATGCCACAAGAGGACGACTTCAGTGAATAGTCAGAGATCGGACAAGAAAACGCGTGACGCTGGGATTATCCGCCTCGGCAACGAGCAGGAGGGGAAGGGGGTTGGTTGGTCGTGTACCGGGACTGGTATTCATTCTCCTAAGGAATCGAAAAGGACGGTGACGTTATGGTAGAGGAGAAGGGGGGCCGGTCTTGAGCATCCCCTTCAAGCTTGAAAGGATATGGAGATACTGTACCTGCTCCTGTATCGCAGATTCTCGTTCCTCCAAATTGGCCCCGTGAAGGCTCCCCGATGCCATCTCCCAACGAGTCAGACACTCATGATGAAACTTCTCGGCCATCCTGCTAATCACCATCATCACCATCACTATCATCTCCAAATATGGCTCTAAACACCGCTTCTCCGGCCTTCTGCCCCTCCAATGCATCGTTCGTCTCCGTATCAATGACAACTTTCTCCTTTTGAACCACGGGATCTTTCAGGGGCTTGTTCTCTGGCCAATTTTGATTTCCCTGCATCATCATCTCATCAATTGCACTCCTCGAAACAAGATCTGGGGCCTTGTTTCTGGGGGCGGGATTCTCATCCCCATGGTCTGTAGTCCCAGGTTGTACATGCGAAGGCGGTTGGACATTAAAGCGTTTACACAGTAATCTCGTTGGATACCATTCTTTCGAATTCCTCGTCATGGGACCATGCATGCCTAGCTTTGCAGCTTGTTCCGCGGGGTCTTCGACTTTCGGTGCAGGTTTGCTGAGCAGAGTAGGTGCATCGGAGGATTCTTGTGAGGACTTGGGTGCGGTAGTAGAGGATGTGAAGCGTGTAGCCATCATGCTGGACATAGGTTTGAAGATCTGAGCGCAGTCCGCGAATTCTTGTAGTTCCTTTAACCAGCCGTCTTTCGAGATCCCAGGGGCTCGCTCTAATGGATGGGAGCGTACTCCTGCTTGAGTTTCGAGGTATGCCCGATATCGACCACGTTTGGATTCGTCTTCGCCATATGGCATGAATCCGCTTGCTCCTCGACTGAGCGCTGCGTCGGCGATGTATTTGTCCACCTTGGGTATTTGAGCTAAAAGCTCCTTTTGTCGCTCTTCTTCGGTGAGGTTGTATCCTGCCGGTATTTCGCCTAGTGCTGGTGGGAGGTTGGATCTCCCGGAAGCTGAGACGAGTCGATCTCGTGCCGCTGGGCTGAGGAAATCAAAGACTGATTTCCCGGGCAGTGATGCTTCGCCTAGAAGAGCCGCTCGAGATATGGGATCAAGCTTCGATAATTTCGCAGCATCCGCTGTGGAAACGAAGGCAGTGGACTCAGAGCTAGCCTTGGGCTTTTTCGAGGATGTCCAGTCTCGCGGTATTTCCGGAGGGGCGTATTTGCTGGGTGATTGAAGAATCGAGGAAAACTCATCATTGCTGCTTAGCACGAATCCGTCTAGTGGGAATCGTCCATCATGGCACTTTCTAAGTCCCACGGCAGCCTTTGCTATAGCAGCCTTCTTGGATATGAAAACTGGTTTCGACTTGAGTAATGGGTTGGCTAGGCCACTGGTAGGCTTTTTCTTCTTCTTCTTGTCTCCTCCTATGACTCGATTATATGATATTTTGGGGCCAATTTCATAGGGATCTTCGTCGTCTGATCCAGTATCGTTTAATATACCAATCCCTATACCACCACGAACGGCGTTCTTCTTGGGCTTCTTAGGCGTGGTCAAGGTAAGTGGGCCGCGGCCCTCATCCTCATCATCTAACTTGATGGTCTCAGGCTCGGCATCCGTAGCTATTGAGAGCTTTCCCTCGCCTTCGTAACCCAATCCTTTGTGGTCATTCTTCCTGGTGAAACTAATCATGTTCGTATTTTCAGGCGCAAAAAGATGACGAGAGTCTCGATCGTCTCCTACCCGCTCAAGCCCATCAAGTCGTGCCCGTCGTCGAACTTTGGGACCGATTCCTTGCCCCTCCTTCCAACCCATCTTCTTCAACAGCTTCACGCCCATGGTTTCGCCGTCCGTTTTGAACAGGTCTATCAAGGCTCCTCTTCTTGAGACATCACCATCCGTGGACCCGAGGCCGGAGAAACCATCGGCTGTTTGGACTCGCTGGGCTTCTGCGGCATCTGCGATATCTTCCTCGTCCATAAAGTCCTCGGGGCGTTGTCGAGGAGGTTTCGCAGCATCCTTGTTTCGATTTGAACGAGATGATACGAATGTCGAGGGGGTCCAGCCCTCTTTCGAGCCGACGGTATTGAAATAACTATGAACACGATTAGCATGCGGCATTCTGTCGTCGACAACCAATTGACCTACCCAGCACTGAAGCCGCCGGTAAAGGCACCATGAAGTCGTCTCATCCCCCTCTCATCCCGAGCTTCCTGCTTCCAGACTGGCACGTATGATCCATCATCTCGTACATCTGGATCGAGAGGCGGCAGAGGCGTGCCAAATGTTACGAAGGGCGACTGCGTCGCTTGGAGGTCTGCCTCGAAGGTCGCGCGAGACCGTTTTCCTGACATAATGACGACATAAGACTATGAGAGCAGCTTTCATGTGGTCGCGAAAGGCTACCAAATTGACAGCCTCGAGAGGCGCGCCGTGCAGCCTCGCGAGGTGAGCCGCTCGCTGACATAACAGATGCTAACGTAAGGAAAGCTTGTCACGGACTAACCTCATTCTGCTCTCGTCTCATCTCACTTCTTATTCATCTGCTCTCATCTCACTCCTCATTCATCTGCTCTCATCTCAATTCTCATTCTGCTCTCATCTCACACCTCATTCATCTTCTCTCATCTCATTCCTCTGCTCTCATCTCATTCACCTCATTCACCTCATTCATCTGTTCTCATCGCATTCCTCAGCTCCCACCTCATTCATCTGCTCTCATCTTTGGAATCTCGAAGCTCTGGAAGCAAGTCACATCCCAAGTCGAACGTTCTACCGCTAATATGAGCATCCGATGCCAACCCCATCGAAGACAACGAGTGCTAGGCGCCGCTTTCACAACTCTCCGAACAAGGTCGACTCCGAAGCAGACTCCTACGAAGCACCCTGAGACCGATGGACCGATCGTAGGTGACCATCCTTCGGCACCGTTGCCCCAGCATTTTGCTCTTGCTCTTGCGTCTCACGGACTGGCGGACTTGCGGACTGGGCAGAGAGTGGGAGTGAGGCAATTTAACCCGGTACCCTGTGTGTTATGTTGGGCCAATGACTCCGGGGCCGACATGCGGAAAGTTGAATATTGATATCGACTCTGCCCTTCCATCGCCCATCGTCGCGGCCGTAGCTCTAGCTTCGCTGTACCCGTTCGGTGAGTCTCGCCCAATTAGTTAAGCGAGCTTATTAGGTGGGTGTACTCGTAGCTTAGCTGTAGCTTATCTGTAGATGTAGCTTAGCTGTAGCTTATCTGTAGATGTAGCTTAGCTGTAGTTGTAGCTTAGCTGTAGTTGTAGCTTAGTTGTAGTTGTAGCTTAGCTGTAGCTGTAGTCTCACCCTACCAAGCTTATTGGATGGGCTAGCCGAACGAGTAGCGGTAGCTGTTGGTAGCTGTAGCCGTAGCGTAGGTAGCAGTACGCCGTAGCGTAGGTAGCAGTACGCCGTAGCTGTAGCTGTGCTCCGTACTGCGGCTGTACTCCGTCGCTGCGGCTGCAACCATACTCGGCTCGCCTCGTGATCTAAGCCATGTACACCGTCTCGCTTCTTGGGTGAGCTGCCCGAACGAGTCCCGTGATTGGGTGAGACAACCGAACGAGTGTTTAGGCCTAGTATCCTGTACCTTGTACGACGTAGTTGTCATCAGGTCCTTCGTAATAACCTCGGGGGAGGGGCACAGACGATTAGGTGATGTGTGACCGTGACTGCTAAATTGCGGATTGCATTCAGCAATATTATATTTTTTCTATTTAAACGAAACAAGCGCCGCCCCTCCATGTCCATGGTATTACTCGTTCCTCCCTGCCACGCCCACCTCACCACCATGCCCACCTCACCACCACGCCCACCTCCACAACCACCTCACCACAACCACCGCACTACCTCTCTTTCGTGCGCGGTACAGTCCGTAACCAACCTTACGTGACTTCGTCCTTGTTCGGTGCGGACGTACCTACCGGTATTTTCTGTCGTCCACGTCGTCCAGCAATTCGCATCGCCCTCGCCCCAAGCGCATCGCATCGCGCATCACGCATCCTGCATCCCCCCTTACACCTTACACCTTACACCACACACACACCACACACCACTCTCCTCCATCCTTGGGATCCTCCTGCCTTATCCAAGTTCTCTTCCATCGTCTCGTCCATCGTCTCGGATTCTCCCTGGCGTCCTGTCCGGTCCCGTCACGTACGGCCGACCTACCGTACGCTCCCCTTCCCTTGGTCTCTGACTCTCGCTCTCTCTCCTGCCAGCCTCGGACCCCAGGGTCCCGGACCGGGCCCAATAAGGCACCGTCCAACGGCGAACATCCTTCTCGAGCGATGGCAGCGGACCCAACGCTCGACAGAACCTCTTCACGAAGAGGACTCCCTCAATCCACCCCAAGCCGCTCACAATCCACGAGATCGAAACACGCCGTTCTCCCCACTCCCCATCGCACCCATTCGGCTCACCACCGATCCTCCTCGCGCCACGGCGCCGTCGAAGAGAGGCCGCCGCACGTCGACTACGAACATTCGACCAGGCGCAGCTCGAGCAGAGATCGACCTTCGCTGTCGCAAGCGGAGTCCAGTCGAGGAGCCGGGTCAAGCCATCACCATCGATCACACCATAGTCGCCACTCGAGAGATTCACGAGACATGTCGACGGCGGTAGCAAATGGCGGGGGGCCTGCACCGGTGGTGACTCCCCAGGAGACGCGACAGAGTGGCAGGTCGGGAAAGTCAAGAACCACCATCCCGGCACAGACGGGCAATTGGGTGTTGGGGAAGACCATTGGCGCTGGGAGCATGGGCAAGGTGAAATTGGCTAGACGACCCGAGGGGGGTGAGCAGGTAGGTTGGGTCTGATGGCTCGGGCTCGGGCGGAAACTAACGTTGGTAGGTGGCCGTGAAGATTGTTCCACGAGGATCGACCGAAGATGGGCATAATCAGAGCCGCGCCGATCGAGAACGTGCCGATCATTCCAAGGAGGTTCGAACGGCGCGAGAGGCAGCCATTGTGACGCTTCTGGACCACCCTTACATTTGCGGGATGCGGGATGTCGTACGGACGACCTACCACTGGTATATGCTCTTTGAGTATGTCAATGGTGGACAGATGCTCGACTATATCATATCCCATGGTCGATTAAAGGAGAAGCAGGCAAGGAAGTTCAGCAGACAGATCGCAAGCGCCTTGGACTACTGTCATCGGAACAGTATCGCTCACCGAGATCTCAAGATCGAGAACATCCTCATCAGCAAGACGGGCGATATCAAGATCATCGATTTTGGGCTGAGCAATCTGTTTGCTCCACGGAATCACCTGAAGACATTCTGCGGGAGTTTGTATTTTGCAGCCCCCGAGTTATTGCAAGCAAAGGCTTACACGGGTCCTGAGGTCGATGTTTGGAGTTTTGGGATTGTGCTGTATGTTCTGGTCTGCGGAAAGGTTCCCTTCGATGATCAGAGCATGCCAGCATTACACGCCAAGATCAAGAAAGGTCTGGTGGACTATCCGAATTGGCTGTCGCCTGGTATGTGCAACCCTGGGATCGTAGTAGGATATCTGCTCACCATGACAGAATGCAGGAACCTGATTTCACGAATGCTGGTGACGGACCCGAAACAGCGTGCCAGTCTGCAGGAGATCATGAACCACCCATGGATGATCAAGGGGTTTGGATCGCCACCGGAAAATTATCTCCCAGTCCGGGATCCAATCCAGCTTCCTCTCGATCCAGCCGTGATACTAGCCATGACGGGCTTCGACTTTGGCCCTCCGGAACTGATCCAAGCCCAATTGACGGAGGTGATCGATTCACCGGAATATCAACGCGCGGTTCGAGTGGCGGCGCAAGAGAGGGAGATGCAAGGACCACCACGAGACACCGAAAAGAGAAGAGGATTTGGGTTTGATTTCTACAAGAGAAGAAGTTCGACGAATAGTCGTGACACTCTTACGGCTCCAAGCTCGGAGGGCCTGGCATTGGGGAATGATCCCGTGAACGCCTATCACCCGCTCATCTCTGTCTATTACCTCGTCCGAGAAAAGCAGGAAAGGGATCGACTCGCGGTCAATCCTGGTGCAACCACCATGCCTCGTTCGCCTGGAGAAGCACCACTTGCCACCGTGCCCATGCCCGAATTGGCGCCTCCAGAAGCCGCCCACACCAATTCCGCCGCTTATGAGATGAAGGGCGAGAAAGCTACCGGAGGGCGTTCGCGACCGCGAGCTCGAACGCATGGCGAGGATGATGTGACCGACAGCATGAAGCACTTGAAAATCCCCGGGTCAGGAGGTCCGACCTCTCCAGCCATTGTCGAGACGCCCCCGGAGCAAACTCACCACCGGAAAGAGAGCACCGCCGCTGGGATCCTCCGCCGCTTCAGCACGAGGAGGCGCAAGGAAACGTCGGAGAAGAATTTCGACAAGAGCCATCCTCCTCAGGTGCATGTCAAAACATCGGAGGAATATGGGACTCTTCGAAAGAGCTTCAGCGTCCGGAGAACAAGGGAGCGCAACAACGATCATCCGCCTTCCTCCATGCTTCGTTCGGGAAGCAGTCAACCTCAGCACAGCGATCTCCTTGCCCCACCTAGATCGGCCGATAATAATGCACGTAATCCAAAGGGGTTGGGACGGTCGGCGAGTGTCAACTCGGCAGAATTTCGCCGGAAAGAAACGAGAGGGGGTGCCTCCGACGCGCCTCCTCCGCCACGGGTCACGTACAAAGAGCCTCCTCCGACCAATGGCTCTGATCATTCGACGGCCAACGAAAAGACCTTGCGCGAGTCGGAACCAAAGACCTTGCGCGAGCCAGAACCGAGGACGCCGGGCCACCTGAATCCAAAGTCCGCGGCGACGAGAGCGAAGTCCCTTGGCCATGCTCGACGAGAGAGTATCCAGGCGAGACGTGCTCGTCGAGACGAAGCTCGAGAGGCCAACGTGCCCGAGGAGACCGATCTCGAGGGTGGCGATGCCAGTGGGCTCTCGACCGATCGAGTGGACACGGCCGAGAATGTCAAGCCTGTTTTCTTGAAGGGCCTGTTCAGCGTCTCCACGACCTCTACCAAGCCCGTTCACGCGATACGTGCCGACATCATCCGAGTCCTCAGGCAATTGGGGGTCGAGTATACGGAGATCCGAGGCGGGTTCCATTGTCGGCATACCCCTTCGATTGATCTCAAGAAGGTCGTGGATCTGCCACCCAGCAGCCATGGCAACCAGACGCCAGGTCATCGTCGTCGAATCAGCTTCGGGGGTTTCATGGGGGGGAACAGCAACAGCATCGACCGAGAGCGCGAGGAGTTCAGGGAGGCAGAGAAGCCGCCCCATACGCCCAGGACGCCTGGTAGACACATTCGAAACGATACAAGCTACACCAATTCCGATGCCTCGGACGAAAGCGTCAGCCGTGATCACCGAGGGTCGTCTGCTAGAGCGGTGGGGGAGACGAGCACCCACGTCCAGAGCGAGTTGGGTGGAAGCATGATCCTCGAGTTTGAAATATTCATCGTCAAGGTCCCGTTGCTCTCGCTACACGGGGTCCAGTTCAAACGACTGGCCGGAGGAACCTGGCAGTACAAAAACATGGCCGATCAAGTGTTGAGAGAACTTCGGCTTTAAGATCTGGCAGTGGATGGGGGGCACGAGATCAAATGCAGGTTCGCGTTTTTTTCACAACGCCAGATCCGCTCGGACACAACACCTCACAGGATCGGGCAAGCTTTGGATGAATTCCTGATGTTGATGGGGATGCACGGCGTGAGGAGGAAAGCATGCGAGAAGGAAAGCGGGGCCCATCTTTCCAGATTAATATGCATGGGGGCACGTTAGAGGATTTCTTTTGTTCGTAGCTACAGATGCGAGGCAGACCGGAGGAGAGAGGGACATTATATGATATACATCCGTCGTGGGCATCCATTGATATTCATAATCGGGAAGGAATCGGAGGCCGTTTGTGTGGAGGAAGAGGGGGGAAGAGGGATGAGGCAGTACGTTGATGGGGGTATTTTGGTGCGTCTTGCACAGAGTCAAAGGGATGGGTGAATGGAATATAGGCGTGATGGTGTGGGAAGGATCAATGGAAACTTCTCCAAATGCCCCTTTCTACTCGTTCTTCAAGTGAAGATCCCAACACAACACATCACACGCCCAGATGGATGGCATGGGGCAATCCATGTGGACAAAGCTAGTCTTTTCTCGTCTAGGCTTCCCAAGCATGCTCTTGCTCGCTCAGAGCTGGCACCCTTCATTCTCATGCCAAACACATCACCTCTCTTCTCCTTCTCCACCCCACCAGTCCGCGAATACCACTCCCCCCCCCCCCCCCCTTCCCCCCCATCGAGCAGTTGGGGATCGCGGTTTGGAATTGGTTGGAGGGGCGCTTGGGCAGGTCTTGTAGACTAGAGGATCCATCATAAATAAGATCGGTCGTGGAGATGGATGTTTAGTGAGGGACTTGGCGTACACGCTCGCTCATTGTTTATAAGATCCCTTCCAAATCCATGTTCGAATCGGCCTACTTCCCACGCATGGCAGGGCAGGGCAGGGCAGGGCCTGTCCATCGCCAACGCTCTTCTCCTCTCCTCCGCTCTTTCTTTCTTTCTTTCTTTCTTTCTCTATGCCGCAACTTCCCGAGAGCTCGGGGTCATACTATATAGTTGACGAAGTCATCGTCGATGCCCGTCACCGATATCACACTCCGTGCATGGCCCACACTCCCGAAACCGTGGCTTTTCAAACATCTCGTCATGTGGTCACTACGTGATCAAATGATCTCAAATTACACACGTATGTCGGGATAGGTAGGTGTTAAGCGTATATAGTATGGAAATGATATATTCCTTTAAGCGTCGTAGTGATCTTTGCGTCCAACTAGATCTTATAATAGAACTCTCTTTAGTATTAGAGTAGATAGTATATTAAATCTACCTTCTCGTTTTAACTACTAAAATAGTGTTGTTCTAGTTTTTCTAACGGCTTTATATGAATATACTAAAATAAGAACTTAGAGAAATAGTCCTTTATTTAAGAAAAGCTAGGCTAGAGAGAAAAGAAAGAATTAAGTAAGAACTTAAAGATAAAGAGCTATTTAAGTAGGTCTCTTAACTATCTTAGCTAACTAGTTATATCTTAAGATAATATACTATAGATAGCTATAGTTAACTTAGCTTCTATAAGTCTCTATAAGCTTATATAGTAGGTAATATATAATATAACTATTATACTACCTTCTCTCTCTCTTTATAATAGCTCTAGCTCTATTATATACTAAGTATTATATAACTATAGAATTAAGTCTATAAATATAGTTAGAGTTATATAGATTATATATAGAATAGTATAGATACTTATAATAATATAAATACTATTTTTAGTTTAAGGTAGTTTTCTAATAATAGATTAGCTTTTATAATATAATTATTCTAACTCTAATATTTAGTAGTAATATCTATACTAGAATTCTTACTTTAATTAAGAAGACTACTAGTATAATAGTAGATATCTATTATATACTAGCTACTCTATTAGTACTAGACCTCTAAACTATAGATTCTATTTACTTTCTTTTATAGAATATTAGACTTTATTAATATATTTACTACTATTACTACTATAAGTAGTAAATACTATAATAATATTAACTAGAGTTATAAGAAGTTAAAGATTTAAGAACTAAGAAGTAGAGTTAATTAACTTCTTAACTATCTTAAACCTATTTAGTTATTATAATAAGTTATACTAAAGTTTCTTTTATACTCTTTTATAATCTTAAACTCTAAAGTAAATTTAAAGTAGTCTAGAAGAATAAGATAATAGTATCTATTAGTAATCTTAGTTATTAAAAAGATTAAAGATAGACTTAGAATACTAAATATCTATTTACTATAATAGTAGTTATAAGTAATACTTAGTATTTTATTAAACTTATTCTTAATTCTTCTAAGTCTAGATAGTAGAAGATCTACTACTTATAGATATATTACTATACTCTAGTCTAGTACTTAGAGAGTTATTATTACTTACTTATTTATAAGTTATAAAGATTTCTTTATTATTCTTATATACTATATAAGTCTTAATTATATAAACTATTATAGTCTTCTATAATAAAGAGACTTATCTAATAAACTAAACTATATATTTTATATATACTACTTTAAAGTTTATATAAATATATATATTAGTAATTTATATTACTAAAATAGTATTAAAGTTAGTTTAGAATACTAACTACTTATTTACTACTTAGTAGTTATAAATAATCTTAGTATAATTAAAATTATTCTTCTTATCTTAATTCTTTTAAGTTTAGATAGTAGAGAACTCTCTACTTATAAATATATTACTATACTCTAGTTTAGTACTTTAAGAGTTACTTCTACTTACTTAGTTATAAGTTATAAATAAGTCTCTCTTATTATTTTTATATATCTATATATATTACTTTTATAATTTTATACTTTATTATAAATTATTTTAATTATTTAAATATATAAGCTATATATCTTCTTATATACTATCTAAGTCTTTTATAATAAAAAGACTTATCTAATAAACTAGATCTTATATTATATCTAATTATATAATACTATCTCTAACTCTCTTTTATAAAACCTTTTAATTCTCTCTTATTAATTCTTCTAAGTAAATATTATATAATAGTATTTATATTTTTATTAATATATTTTATTACTAAGCTATTAATATTACTAAGATATTAATTTTCTTCTACTCTACTATTATAGTTTCTAACTAGATTCTATTTATATAATAGAGAAGAAGCTAAGAGATATAGGTTTAATTTATAATAGTTAAGAGTAAGTAGACTATAAAGTAGATTATAATAATAGATTAGAAAGATATAAGAGTATAATTCTAATTATTTAATTAAGTTAAGTATAAAGCTTTCTATCTAATAAGTAAAGATCTAGTATTATATAAAAACTTTATTATATTAAGTTAATTAAGTTAATACTTAATTCTATTAACTTCTCTATTATATAATAACTAATCTATAAAATTCTAGAAGAGTATTAGACTCTTAAGAGTTAACTCTTCTTATATATAAATAATCTTTTAGAGTTCTAAATAAATTAAACTCTAGTTAGATAAGAAAATATAATTACTATATAATTATAATACTATTCTCTTTCTATACTAGTATATTCTTACTCTTTTAAAAGTAATACTAGAAAATATTAATAATAAGTTATAGCTCTCTCTTCTTTAATATATTATCTTAATATATATAAAATTATAAATATTTATCTACTATTATACTAATTTATAAAATAGAAATATCTTTATATTTATACTATATTAAATACTCTAAGTATAAAAAATAATAGATCTACTATATTATCTTAAAAGATAATTCTTCTTACTATATTAAGTATATTAAGAATAAGAAGAGTAGTTATAATATATCTAGTCTCTTAAACTATACTATAAAAAAGTTATTAGATAAGAATAATTATTTAGATTATAAGAAGAAAGAAACTTTATTAAGACTCTTATAGCTTTAATAATAGAGATAGAAGTTTTTAACTTATACTTATAATATATTATATTATAGTCTTAAAACTCTAAATAAGTTAAATAAGATAAAAGAGAAAGAAAAGTTAGTAAAGAAGAAAGAAGTCTACTAACTAACTATAGCTAGCTCTTCTATTAGAACTAGTCTTTTAAAGAAGATTAATCTAGTAACTATTCTTAGACTAAATAATTTTAAGTCTAACTCTTCTTTCTAAATAACTATAGATTTTAATAGTAGAATATAGTAAGCTTCTTAGAGTAACTAAGTAAGATCTTAGACTTCTAAGTATTTTTTAAATATAAGTAATCTAACTATTTTATTAAGTACTAAATACTTTATTTAAAGTACTAATAATCTAAAATAGTCTTAATATTATATAAGATATTTAGATTAACTAGTTCGATTTTTATAATAGAAGCTAGTACTACTTCTAGTAGTACTTTCTTAAGTAAGAAGATATAAAATACTAGAAAGATATTTATTATCTTTAGTAGAGTAAGTTTATAA
>MU251807.1:0-27585 GCA_019669835.1 Amylocarpus encephaloides
TATAAGTAGATATACGCTACACGTACACGTACACGTACACGCACACGTACACGTATACGTACACGTACACGTACACGTACACGTACACGTATAAGCAAGCACTATAAGTAATAACGAGTAAGCCTACGACTCTTAGTAGCTAGGTAGTATGATAAATAAAGCACAACCCTCCGCTATACCGGATTAGCTAATAGCCTTTATACGGAGTTAATAAGAAACGAATACACGGTTAGAACAAGGGATCACTCAATTATAGGTAGTACTTAATAGTACGCGAACCTCGGAACACTAGGAGCTATATATACCTAAAACAGGCCCTACTATAGACCTAGAAGACCTAATCCGGAAGCTAAAACACTCACTCCCTCACCCTAATTAGTTTACGGGCGAAAATGAGTCGCTATACCCTTAATTTAAAGGTATCCTAGAAGCTAAGCTTGAAATTGACGCTAGAGCTATCGGGACTGAAAAGGAGCGTATTTAGTACGCTTTCGGACGACTTATAGGGAAAGCGGCAGGGCGTATATACCCTTAGATTAGCGCCGTCAAAACAACCTAGGCTTTTACACTTGAAGAGTTCCTAAAGTAGCTGGACCTTACCTTTACCGACCTACAGAAGGAGAATAAGGCGCTCTTAAAAGTTAATACAATGCGCTAGGGTAATAGAGACTTCTAGGACTTCTTATAAGAGTTTAAACAGACTCTCCTAAAAGCCCAGGGTTGGAAATGAGACGATTAGGTACGTAAAGGCCACCTGAGAGCCGCTATTAATCGCGAGCTTCGAGGGCACCTAATCACCTAGGAGGAGCCTGCCTTATATTTAGACTATGTGGCTCTATTACGCCGTATTTCCGACAACCTACAAGAAGTGAAGGTATAGGACTCCCGGCGAAAGCAAGCACGCCTAGGCGGCTATCCGAAGCCGTATAACCTACAAACCTCTACTGATATAATAGAATGAGAGCCTACGCTAGTCATAGTAGTAGTCGCTAAAAGAGGCCCTCCTAGCCAGTCACAAGAGTAGCGCGCTACTAGCGCTACCCTAGCCGAAAGGTAGAAGAGACGCGAGAAAGACGCTTACGTACGCTACGGGAGTATATACTACTAGGTGTTAGACTACCATTTTAAACCAGCTGGCCCACCTAGACGCTAAGGCTTTTAGGACGCTAAGCTAGAGAGTCGTTCACGCAAGCCGTAAGTCTCTGCTTCTTCAAAGAATAAAGCCTCTACTACTAGCGCTAAGGCTATAGAGTTACAAGTGGAAGAAGTGGAAGAATGGGAAACGGACTCCGATTCGGGAAAAGAGTAACCTCTGGCCAAAGTCGCGCCCAGGGGTTGTATAGGGAGTTATATAGGGCATGGAGTCGTTTTGAAAGCTCTATGGATGGCGAGCCATTTATTATATTAGTATTAGTAAATGATATTTCATTTGTAAATACACTAATTAACACTAGCTGCCTTTCTTATAGACTATACGACTCCCGCTTCGCCCAGAATAACAACCTAATACGCCTGCCTATTACGCCACAGGAGGTTATAGGGTTTGACGGAAAAGTCTCTTCGACCGTAAATAAGGTTACGGTTATTACGCTTAACCTAGATAGATATAGAGAGTCTAGGGTTTTCCTATATATCCTACCTATAGGGCACTACGATATGATCCTAGGAATGCTATAGATTACGGCTTAAGACGCTAGGATTAATAGACTACGTTTAGAAATGAAAATCGGAATTACAGGTGCTACTATACGTAGTAAAGAGGCATTTTTCAGGCTATAAGCGAATACAGCTATACAGGTGTCAGCTACGGCACTCCATTACTAGCAGAAGAGCTAGTAGAAGCGAAAGGGCATATAAGTGTTTTCGGCTAGTATGGCCGATATTACAAAGGCGCTAGCTGTAAAGCAGCGTACGGATCCAGCGACTAAGCTACCAAGTCACTACCACGAGTTCCTAAGCATCTTCGACTACCAGGCAGCAGAACAACTACCACTACTACGCGGGCCAGGTACCGACCATACTATTGAACTTGAAACCATAAATGGTCAGTAGCCTAAGGTCCTATAGGGGCTATTATACAGCATGTCGCGGGACGAGCTCCTAGTACTTCGGAAGACCCTAACGGACCTACTTAACAAAGGGTTTATACGCGTCAGTAATTCGCTAGTAGCAGCCCTAGTACTATTTGTTAAAAAGCTAGGGGGAGGCTTACGCTTCTGTGTCGATTACCGCGGCTTAAATCGTATTATAAAGAAGGACCGCTACCCCTTACCGCTCATTTATAAGACCCTACGGAACATTAGTAAAGTACGGTAGTTTACTAAACTCGATGTAATCGCCGCTTTTTATAAGATACGGATCGCGGAAGGCGATGAATGAAAGACTACTTTCTAGACGCGCTATGGCTTATACGAATGAATGGTCACCCCATTTGGCTTAGCGAATACACCTAGCACTTTTTAGAAGTATATTAACTGGACCCTACGCGACTACCTAGACGAATTCTACTCTGCTTACATAGACGACATTTTAATATATTCGTCTAAGAGTAGGAACTAGTACCGTAAGCACGTATATTAAGTACTACAGCGACTTTAGGACGCTAGCTTACAAATCGACATCGACAAATGCGAATTTGAAGTATAAGAGACTAAGTACTTAGGGTTTATTATCGAAGCTGGAAAAGGACTTAAAATGGACCCAGAAAAGGTCAAGGCCATTACTAGCTAGGAGGCACCCACTTTAGTCAAAGGCGTACGTGGCTTCCTAGGGTTCGTCAACTTTTACAGGCGCTTTATTAAAGGGTTTTTAGATCTGGTAAGGCCACTTACAGAGCTTACGCATAAAGACCGGAAATTCGTATGAAACGATAGAGCAGACGTAGTCTTTTACAAGCTAAAGGATATATTCACTTCAGCCCCCGCGCTAGCCCAATTCGACTATAACAAGCCTACACGTATTAAAACCGACTCCTCTAGGTGGTGTATAGGGGGTACGCTACAGTAGTTAAGCGATAAAGGCTTATAGGTGCCCTGCGCCTTCTTTTTAAAGAAGAATAACTTAGCGGAATGTAACTATGAGATTTACGACAAGGAGATACTAGCTATCGTACGCTGCCTAGAAGAATGAGACGCCGAATTACATAGTATTAAGCGGTTTGACATATGTATAGACCATAAGAATCTAGAGTACTTTATGACCGTCCGAAAGCTTACGGAGCGCCAGATGCGCTAGTCCTTAATTCTCTCTAGGTATAACTTTTATATTATACACGTCTCTGGTAAGGAAAATGAACGCGCGGACGCCCTGTCAAGGCGGGACCAGGATATGCCTTAGAACGGGTCTAATAAGCGACTAGCGGACCGTAATATACAGCTACTAAAGCCCGAAATGCTAGCAGCAAGCCCTATAGTTCGCGTTTCGCCTATTAGGGCTAGCCCCACTAGCCTACGAGACCATATAACAGGAGAACTACCAGACGAGCTTATAGACTGGGATCAGGCTGTAGTAAACGACCCTGAGTATAACAAGGCCCTAAGCGCTACAAAGGCTAGCGCCAGGAGGTTTCCTACAGAGCTTAGCTTGAAAGTGTCTATATCTGAGTGCGTAATATCAGAACAAGGTTACCTACTATTCCGGGGACGAAAATGGGTCCCTAATAGCCTTAACCTGAGGGCTCGCCTAATTTAAGCAACCCACGATACAGCGCTCCACAGGCACCCAGGCAGGGAGGTTACATATACACTAGTGGCTCGCTTATTCTTCTGGCCAGGAATAGTAACTGATATCCGTACGTTTATATAGAATTACGACAGTTGCGGGAGGAATAAGGTATGAAGGTCTCGCCGACAGGGATTCTTAAAGCCACTACCTATACTAGATCGAATATAGTCTAAAATATCTATGGACTTTATTACGGATTTGCTAGTCTCTAAAGGCTGCCGAAATATAATTGTGGTCACGGATCGGTTAAGTAAAGGGGTAATAGTAGATGGCCTAGAAGATATTAAAGCTAAAACAGTAGCTAAATGGTTCCTACGACGATATCTGCCCTACTACTTCCTGCCTTTAGTAATTGTCTCCGACAGAGGTATACAGTTTATAAGCGCCCTATGGAAGAGGGTATGTGAGCTACTACGAATTAAGCGTAGGTTGTCTACTACCTTCTCGTCAGAGACTAATAGTACTACCGAACGAATAAACGAAGTAGTTAAAACAGTCTTACGCTAGTTTATAGACTGGGCCTAAGAGGACTAGCTTAAATAGTTGCCGCTAGCTGTATCTGGAATATGTGAACGGGACTTAACATCTATAGGCACAAGCCTATTCTTCCTGTCCCACGGATGGTATTAGAGCCTACTTAAAGATATCGAATTATCAGAGGCAGATAATAGAGACTCCCTAATCGCTAAAGCCGACCGAATTGTACGGAAACTAAAAGAGGTAAGAGAGTGGGCGTAAGCGGCAATGGCGGCGGCCTAAGAAGCCTAGGAGTAGGCGACTAATCGGAAGCGCGACCAGGCACCTAACTACTAGGTAGGGGATAAGGTATAGCTTAGTCTAGAGAATATTAAAACAGACAGGCCCTGTAAGAAGCTGGATGCTAGGTACGCGAAGTTTACAGTTATAGAGGTCGTTAAATCTTATAGCTACCGCCTAAATACACCGCCGGGTATATATAATATATTTCATACTAGACTCCTACGACCCGTATACGCGACGCCGCTACTAGGACAGGTTATCGAAGAAAGCCAGCCTCCCGCAATACTCGTCGATAACATAGAAGAGTACGAGGTGGAGCGTATACTTAAGTAGAAGAAAGCTCCTAGAAGGGGTAATCGACAGAAGTACCTAGTTAAGTGGGTCGGTTATAAACATCCAACTTAGGAGCCAGAATCGGTAATAGAGGGTACTACCGCCCTAGTTAAATGGAAGGAGTATACGGCTAGGTAAAAGCGAAGGGAAGAAGGGGGGTAATATAAGGGTTAGGACCCTAGGGTGTGCTCGGGCTAAAAGCTCTCGCTAAGCACAGACTCTCGCTAAGTACTAGCCACGAGTGGAATTCGATTCAGTTCGACGCCACTCTATCCTATTACTTCTAGAAGGTTCTAGTTGCCTCTTCTTATGTATATAAGACCCTGTAGGAGCTGCGCTTTTACGAGCTCTCTACGTACTTCTTAATTAAATTTCAGAAACTATTCCTTTTAAGTTATTCGAGGTCTAGCCTCTCACACCTACTTAAAAACCTAGATAAGAGATTTATTAAGGTAAGCTAGGTACTCTTCGCTACTCCTATACTCTTTATTAAGAAACTAAATAGTAGCTTACGATTCTATATTAACTACTATAAGCTTAACGCTTTAAGCTATAAGGACCGATACCCTCTACCCTTAATAGATAAGACTCTAGTATAAATTTCTAGGGCTAAGATCTTTATAAAACTCGACATTCGCTAGGTATTCTACTAGATATAAATAGACTCTAACTCGAAGGAGTTAATAACCTTCCGTATAAGATATAGCGCCTATAAATGTAAGGTTCTTTCGTTTAGACTTATAAATAAGCCTACTACGTACTAGAGGTATATAAATAATATTCTATTCGACTACCTAGATAACTTCTATACTACCTACCTTAATAATATTCTTATCTATTTAAACGATCCTCTAGAACATAAAATGTACGTTAAGCTAGTACTATAAAGACTACGTGACGCGAGTTTATAGGCCGATATTAAGAAGTATAAATTTAGTATTATATAGATAAAATACCTTAGCTTTATTATCTTAACTAACGGTATTTCTATAAACCCGGAAAAGGTTACTATTATATAAAACTAGTAAGTACCTTCTATAGTAAAGAGTATATAATCGTTCCTAGGCTTCTATAACTTCTATAGACGATTTATTAGAAATTATAAAGTAATCGTAAAGCCTCTAACGGCTCTTACTTATAATAGCGTACTATTTAATTTCGATAACTACTATTACTACGTATTCTAGACTCTAAAAGATGCCCTTACTTCCGCGCCCTTACTCTAGTACTATAACTTAGAGCTAGAAAGTATACTAGAGACCGACGCTTTAAACGGGGTAATTATAGGAATTTTCTTATAGAAGTATAGCGAGTACTAGTTACCTATAGCCTACTTTTCGAAGACTATAGCCCTAGCTAAGTGTAATTACGAAATTTATAATAAGGAAATACTAGCTATTATTAAATCCTTAAAGGAATAAAGGCCGGAGCTCGAGCGTATAGCCTAGCGTATTTAGATTTACACAGACTATAAGGCTCTTAAGTACTTTATAACCTCGAAGAACCTAAACGCGCGCTAAGCTCGCTAGGTAGAAGCTTTAGCGGAATACTACTTTATTATTAAATATCGCCCTACTAAAGAGAATATACGTGTGGATGCTCTAACGAGGCGAATAGAGGAAACAGAGGCCTAGGATTTAGTAAAGAAGACTAACCGGCTATATTAACTACTTTGAAATAACTAGATTAATCCTCTGATTTTACGTCCCGACTCTACTTCTACTAGCTAGGCTTTAATCAACTCCTTAAACATAACCTCTCTTTCCTCTAGAACGTTAATAATTAACCGAATCCTAACTACTAACCGTACCTCTAAGTTACTTACAGCTGTTCGCTAATAAGTAGAAGCTAACGTAGAGAGTCCCTTTACTCTAGAAAATAGACTATTACTATACTATAACCGTCTTATAGTTTCTAACTTCTAGAACTTACGTATATACTTAATCTATAAGACTTATAACTAAGTGTCTACCGCTTACCTAGGACGTTAGAAAACTTATAAAATGCTAGTCGTACACTACTACTAGAAAGGTATATAAAAGGACATTTAATAGTATTATTAGAACTATTATAACTACCGCCGCTTAAGTAGTCTACGGGATAAGACGCCTAGACTACTTTAACTACTCCCTGTTCTAGACCGCCCCTAGTAGTATATTATAATAGACTTTTATAGCTTTCTAAAGAATAAGTTAGAGTACGATAACGTGTTTATAGTAGTCGACCGACTCTTAAAATAGACTATATCTATCTCTTATTATAAGATAGTTATAGTAGAGGATATAGTAAGACTCTATATTTACTACGTGTATCGCTACTATAGTACTACCGAGTTAATTATTTTAGACCGTAAACCTTAGTTTATCTTAGCCTTCTAGAAAGAGTTTAACTATATACTTAGAACTTAGCTAAGGCTTTCTACTACCTACTACCTATAGATAGACGGATAGACTGAAATAATAAACTAGTACCTAGAATAAAGACTACGCCTATTTATTAGCTACTACTAAGATAATTAGGTAGAGCTACTATCTATAATAGACTATACCTAGCTTACGCTACTATATAACTCGCTTAGCTAAATAAGCTTATTCGAAGTACTATATAGATACCTAGCTTATACTTCTTTTAACTAAGATATATCTATTATAGCCCCGTCCGACTAAATAAGCGTAGAGAAGGTAAGAGCGCTTACTAATCGTATAAAGGATATATAGGAGGCTATAAAACGAGGGCTCTCTTTAACTTACGAGCGTATAAAAGCCTCCGCTAATAAGTACTATCGCCTAGTAGATTTTAGAGTAGGAGACTTTATCTAGCTTACTAAGAAACACTTATATATAGAGAGGCCTAGCTATAAGCTCGACTTTCTAGAGGCTAGCCTATATAAGATTATCTAGTAAGTAGATAACACTTTTAAGCTTTAACTACCTAATTTAATAAAAATCTATCTAGTCTTCTCCTCTAATAGATTACGTAAGGCTTCTTAGAATCCTTTACTAGGCTAAAGTAATCTAGAGCTACCGCCTATTAATATTATAGGCGATAATAAGTAGGAAATTTAAGAAATCCTTATAAGTAAAGGACGACAACACCTCTACTACCGTGTTAAATAACTAAACCGAGACGAAGACCTATAGTAGTATTCTACGTCTAACTATAAATACGCCCCTTACAAAGTAAGAGACTTCTACCTAGCTAACCTAACTCGACCTAGCCCGCTAGCTCGCTTATACGACTAGTTAAATACTTAGGAAGGTAGAAGAGACGATTATAATAATTTAGATAGTAACCTAATTATAGATACTTAGTCGAGGACGACCTTCTTTAAAAGAGGGGGTACTATTACGAAGTTAGAGGAACTAGGGGCCGAGCACGTGTAGTATATAGTACGTACGTGCTAGTATCTTATATTTAAGCTTCCGTTCCTCTAGAACTCTCTTCTCTCCTTACTTTATTATTCGCTTAATATAGTAGTTTCTGTTTAACTTCGTATTTATTATAGTAAGTAGTAGTTTACTTCATACGGTTACACTTATAGAGCTTATATATAAAGACCGAAAATTTATATAAAATAATAGAGTAGATATAGTCTTTTATAAGCTAAAGAATATATTTACTTTAGCTCTTATACTAGTCTAATTTAACTATAATAAGTCTATACGTATTAAAACTAACTTCTCTAGATAGTATATAAGTAGTATACTATAGTAGCTAAGTAATAAAGACTTATAGATACTCTATATCTTCTTTTTAAAGAAGAATAACCTAGTAAAATATAACTATAAGATTTATAATAAGAAGATACTAGCTATTATATACTACCTAGAAGAATAAGATATTAAATTATATAGTATTAAGCGGTTTAATATATATATAGACTATAAGAATCTAAAGTACTTAATAACTATTTAAAAGCTTATAAAGCGCTAGATATACTAGTTCTTAATTCTCTCTAAGTATAACTTTTATATTATATACATTCCTAGTAAGAAAAATAAATACACGAACACTCTATTAAGATAGGACTAGGATATACCTTAGAACGAGTCTAATAAGCGACTAGTAGACTATAATATATAGTAACTAAAGTCTAAAATACTAGTAGTAAGCTCTATAGTTCGCGTTTCGTCTATTAGAGCTAGCTCTACTAGCCTACGAGACTATATAATAGAAGAACTACTAGACGAGCTTATAGACTAGAATTAGACTATAGTAAGCGACCCTAAGTATAATAAGACCCTAAGTACTATAAAGACTAGCGCTAGAAGGTTTTCTATAAAGCTTAGCTTAAAAGTATTTATATCTAAGTATATAATATTAGAATAAGACTACCTACTATTCTAGGGACGAAAATAGGTCTCTAATAGTCTTAACCTAAGAGCTCGTCTAATTTAAGTAACTTATAATATAGTACTTTATAGGTACCTAGATAGAAAGGTTATATATATACTAGTAGCTCGCTTATTCTTCTAGCTAGAAATAGTAACTAATATTCGTACGTTTATATAGAATTATAATAGTTATAGAAGGAATAAGATATAGAGGTCTCGCTAATAGAGATTCTTAAAGCTACTATCTATACTAGATTAAATATAGTCTAAAATATCTATAGACTTTATTATAGATTTACTAGTCTCTAACAGCTACTAAAATATAATTATAGTTATAGATTAGTTAAGTAAAGAGATAATAGTAGATAGTCTAGAAGATATTAAAGCTAAAATAGTAGCTAAATAGTTCCTACGATAATATTTACTCTACTACTTTCTACCTTTAGTAATTATCTCTAATAGAGGTATATAGTTTATAAGCGCTCTATAGAAGAGAGTATATAAGCTACTACGAATTAAGCGTAGGTTATCTACTACCTTCTTACTAGAGACTAATAGTACTACTAAATAAATAAATAAAGTAGTTAAAATAGTCTTACGTTAGTTTATAGACTAGACCTAGTAGGACTAGCTTAAATAGTTACTACTAGCTATATCTAGAATATATAAATAGAACTTAATATCTATAGATATAAGTCTATTCTTTCTATCTTATAAATAGTATTAGAGTCTACTTAAAGATATTAAATTATTAGAGGTAGATAATAGAGACTCTCTAATTACTAAAGCTAACCGAATTATACGAAAACTAAAAGAGGTAAGAGAGTAAGCGTAAGTAGTAATAGTAGCGGCCTAAGAAGCCTAGGAGTAGGCGACTAATTAGAAGCGCGACTAGGTACCTAACTACTAGGTAGGGGATAAGATATAGCTTAGTCTAGAGAATATTAAAATAGACAGGCCCTATAAGAAGCTAGATACTAGGTATACGAAGTTTATAGTTATAGAGGTTATTAGATCTTATAGCTACTATTTAAATATACTACTAGATATATATAATATATTTTATACTAGACTTCTATAACCTATATACACGACGCTACTAATAGAATAGGTTATTAAAGAAAGCTAGCCTTCTATAATACTAGTCGATAATATAGAAGAGTATAAGATAGAGCGTATACTTAAGTAGAAGAAAGCTTCTAGAAGAGGTAATCGATAGAAGTATCTAGTTAAGTAGATTAGTTATAGACATTCGACTTAGGAGCTAGAATTAGTAATAGAGGGTACTACCGCCCTAGTTAAATAAAAGAAGTATATAGCTAGACGAAAGTAAAGGAAAGAAGAGAGATAATATAAGAGTTAGGACCCTAGAGTATACTTAAGCTAAAAGCTCTCGCTAAGTACTAGCTACGAGTAGAATTTAATTTAGTTTAATACTACTCTATTCTATTACTTCTAGAAGGTTCTAGTTACCTCTTCTTATCTATATAAGATCTTATAGAAGCTATACTTTTATAAGCTCTCTACGTACTTCTTAATTAAATTTTAGAAACTATTTCTTTTAAGTTATTTAAGGTCTAGCCTCTTATAAATTCTCTTTATACGATCTCTAATTATTTTTATCTTTAGAAACTATTTAGCTTCCTCTAAGTTCTTTATCTTATACTTCTTACTAAGGCCTATCTTAATAGAATTAATCTTTTTAATAGTAGATACTATAATAAGTATATTATTAATATAAATAGTTATAATAGCTTTTATATAATTATTAAAGAAAAGATAAGAGTCTCTTATAGCTCTAAAACCTATTAAGATAAAAGTATTACTAATATTCTTATACTAGTATCTTATATATTACTTAAGTCTATATAGACCTTTACGTACTTATAGAATTATTCTTATAGAAATATTAATTCCTTCTAAGGTATATATAAAGATATACTCTCTAAGAGTAGATTCTAGAAAAGTATTACTTATATCTATTTAGTATAGTTCTATATTAAGCTAAGTAACTAGTACTAGTAGAATTCTAACTAACTCTTTACGTATAGTAGGTAAGTAGGTTTTACTATAGTCTTTACTATATATTTAGCTAAAACCTCTACTAATAAGTCGTACTTTAAACTTATTAATCTAACTATTAGATATATATTTAATATTAAATACCTATTTTAAATTAACTATATTTATAACTTCTTTTCTAGAATACTTTATAAGTGTTTACGTTCTATTAGCTATAAGAGATAAAATCTTATTATTAATTACTATTTTCTACTCTCGACTATAATACTTATTATTAATAGCTTTACTATAGGTCTTTAAGATAGCTAGTTTAGATACTCTAAGCTTTATTCTTTTCTTTACTATCTAAGAGCTTATTCTACTCTTCTAGTTTCTTAGCTCGTTTCTTAAGTTTAGCTTAGCCTTCTAGTATAGCCCTAAAAATAATATAAAATCCTTAGTACTATTTACTATAATACTTATACTTTAGTAGCTAATTATCCTTTATTTAGTCTCTTACCTTTAATCCTCTACTACTATATTTTCTATTTAAGTTAGCTATATTAGCTATCTCTAATTTACTCTTATATAAGACTTAAGCTTTCTTAAGTCGTATAATAATTAAAGTAAAATCTAGTAGGTTACTACTTTATATAATTATCTTAATAGTAGAGCTAAGTTCTTTATTATTTATAAAGATCTTAAGAAGATAATATATCTTTATAAAGTTAGTTAGCTTATTTTTCTTAGAAGTATTACTAATATCTATTTAAATACGAGTTAAGCTTAATATAACTATATTAATTAACTTATCGCCTACTTTTCTATAGCTAAAGAAGCTATAATATAATCCTATTAGGTACGATCCCCTCTTTTCTTTATATACTCTCTTAGGAATTCTCTAAGCTAAGTAGGTCTATTTACATTCTATAATATATTCGAACTATATATTAGTAACGTTTTAGTAAATAGCGAGTAAATAGAACTTGTTCTTAACTATATAGTCTCTAGTTAACTCTTCTTTACTATCTTTCTTAAACACTTCACTAGCTAGATCTATAGTTATAATATCCTAGAGCTCTTTTACTTTAAAGATATCACGTATTAAAATCTACTATTTACGGTAGTTCTTCTCCCCTAGCTTGTCTACCTTCTCGAGCTTCGGTATATCTTTCCATTCGAATTTCGAAGTTATATTAGTAGTTAGGTGAAAGGTGTTAATAGGTTAGTTTCACGAAACTCCTTCTAGGTGTAATCGACCCTAGAATCGTAGTTAATAATTGATTCGATTAATCTATAGCCTCCCGGGCTTATAACCTATTGTTACGTAGGATAATATTAATAGTTTAATAGATGTAGAGCACATAGGTTAATCGGTTTATTTGTTGAAGAGTTATTTATTAAGCTATTACGGACAGATCATCCATATATGACTATTCCAACAGGGGGCGTGAGAGCAGCAAGAAAGCTTCACTAGACTAGCTTCTTCCAAACTTCTTGTCTGATATTGAGCCATTACTGGTTATCGTTCTCCTTCCACAAGACCAATCATCAACATCAGTTGGTTGGTTACGGAACGCTTATGATACATCCTGGAGTCAATCCAGTAATCTGGGTAGGAGATAAAGACAATACATTGACATCAATACCAGCTACCAGACCCGGGTCCATCCTAACCTTGACATTAACCCACCTTGCCCCTTACCATGTCAATCACACATCGGATATCTCTACACTCCGTGTCCATCTAATTATACTCACCGGGCAAGGAACATCGACGTCGAAAATGTTGATTTCCTTCCCCTGATCGAGCGGAAATGCGGAGCGACATACGATGGCAAAGTATAGGTGGTGATTAGGTGTCGGTTGAAATGTGTAGGGTGTATGTAACATGTTTAGTGAGCTCAGATGATTTGGGGGGAGCGAGGTGCCTAACGAGAAGTTTTTCAGGAATCTTTCATGATGTGTTTAACAAAGATGCTTTGGAAGGGAGCTACAAGGACCAGAGAACCTGGTCTTTGAAAAGGTGAGATGCCATTATCACTTTATTGTGCTGTAGTGTACAAGAAAAGTAATCATGTCAAATTGAAGCAGATCATAGTGATCTGAACACCTAAGGAGAAAGAGAAATGCCTCGAGCTTGGGGATGGATCATTTCATAGTTAATCAATATGGCATTATCATCCACTTGCTGACAATATAATAGTAATACCCTGATTACCAGTCAACTACAGAGGGCTCCAAACTCACCTACGGAGGCTCCTAGTCGCTTGACCCCGAACCGAGCAACGCTAGTAGGCCCAACCTTTCCCTTCATACTGTACTTTAAGCCAAAACAACAAAATGAATTCTTAATCTGCGTCTGGTTAATTCCCTCCTTCGCCGGCTGTGAGGGTTTCTAAACAGGGTCCCGAAAGGGGCTTGGGATACTTTTGTAAATTTTATATTCTGTGACGGGAGGATCTTTTTTGGTGGTGGATGAGGGCCTGCGGTTGGCTTTCCGCAACGAAATTCCCCTGTTTCGCTCTTCTGACTTGGGCAATGTCTCTCTTACTTTGAAGAGCGCCCTGTCCCAAGATCAAGTCGTAGGAGGGTTGTGCTCTGTTTGATCAGTTCCTAAGTTGAGAGTGACTAGCTAAAGCTAGCCCATGTGGTATTGTCGACTTGTAGTAGCAGTAGTAGTAGTAGTAGTAGTAGTATAAGCAACATCTCTTTTAAAGGATATCAATTGGATATATAAACTAACGACCTTTTAAAGGAGGTTCTTTAAGATCACCTCAAGCCGAGAGATTTTGAATAAGGCTACGAACTTACAGAGTAAGAGAGGAACGAAAACAAGCTGGGCGCGGGAGATCACTCCTGTTGGAAATTGAACAACCTATGAAAGCAACCTATGAAAAAGATTTCTTTTCACAAGATATGTGGAAATCATAAACCAGCCGTTATAAAGGCCAAAACTAGGATGCTCAAAAAACACCGGGCAGGCTTCCAAGCGAAGCAAGTTTGACACATTTCGGTCGAGTTGCATGCAACGAAAAATACAAGTCGGCCCACTGTGTTGTCGGATATTCAGGACATGCGAGTTGAAGGGTTGACTTCAGTGTATTGAAGCACGTGACAAAATTCGACAAGTCTTACATCGCCTTCACCGAGGAACTGACACCGTTTTCATCCTAAATAACATTTTGCTATGAACACCTGGATGAAAGCCGAATTATATCTCTCCAGCTTCATGACCCATGGATTTCGCTCGTGAACCAGCCCGATATAATACAGTTCGACGGCCAAAGCCTCGGGAGCGCCATACTTTTTGCATACGCCATTGTAATGGCCAGACTACGCTCCTCACCCATCGTCCCTAATCTATGCCCCTCCCACCAGAATATTGTTGACCGGTATATGTACTAGGTAGGAAGTGAGGTCAGTAATTGGGGACTGGGAAGTGGGTGTCTGGAGTAGCCGGGGCTTCCTACTGAGCTTGATGATGAATCCCACGGCTCCCATCACTAGAAACCCAACACCTACTGCCTGTGATATCTTGACAAATTCGCGTCGATCAGCTATGAAGGGGATGGGAGTTAGCCATGTAAGCTGGAGGAGGGCGGAATAGAGCGCATCGCAAAGGGCAATGCGCGGGGCGACCAGTCGGACTTGACGTACGTTTTGTGCAGCGGTTGATGAATTGAGTGCCGTCCTTGATAAAATCCCTTGGGATATCCATAAATTCTTGGAGTTGGTCGGACATGATTGCGACGGAGGAATTCTGTATTGACGATCGAGGGAGGAACGGACTTCTGGTCGTGTCGCCGAGGGAATGCGACGTCAAGGAAGGGTCGTTAAGAAAGAGGGTTTGGTAGATTCGTGATGAGGGAGGAGGTATGCTGGTAGATTCGTTATGAGGGGGGTGTTGTGTTGGTAGAGGAGAAAGAAGTGGACGAGAAAGAAGTCCATCATAGGAAGCTTGGAAAGGCCAGATTGAGTGACATGTGACGCGCGACACGTGACCAGGCGCGGCTCGACAAGCGCCAACGAAGCGAAAGCCATCAGCTCTTGTACCACGGAGGTATGGACTTGCTTCAAGTCGCCCGTCCGCGCCATTCAACAACATCATTCTCAACCACACGGACCCAGGCGACATACGGAGCTCATCGTCAGCTTCGCATTCACGACTCGACTGTGACCGACCCTTTATCGCGAAGACCCTTCGCCCTCCCAGCTAGTGGCCACGCCAACAAACTTCGACACTCACGAGGCTCGAGGCGCTCACTCGATCCAGAGGTATAGGAGCGAAAAAGAAAAGATCACGCAAGGGAGGAAGTCAGACAGCGGTCTTGACGAGTTACACTACACATACTTTTACCTTTTACCTTTCAAGTCAGACGTGTTGCAGTCTGCCGCCGATTACTTCTCTGTTTCGGACGCTGCTGGGTGGGAGAGATCATTCAGTCAGGTTTCGAAGAATCACGCACTCGTTGTTCACCAAGATTGCAAGCACAGAGCTTCGTCTTCTCTTCCAGTTGTCTCTGCATCTGCCAAAGAAGGCAGTCAGAATTTGAGCTCAGTTGAAGCAGTATTTTAGTGGTTTTAGGAGTACGTATTTGTATTCTATCCCATGTATTTCGATTCTCGTTGGCCATGCACGCGCATGGAGGCCCAGCCCGGTGTTCAGTCAATGTTTCGGGCGCTGATATATCTACCTTCATTTACAGAATCCTTTTCCTGTTGCATACTCTCAAAACAACGTGTATTAATCCAATAGACCTTTCAATTGAAAACCACTTACATCTTCGAGTCGCACAAAATGGCAGACGACGAATTCGACATCGACATCTACGGCGATGCCGCACCGGAGCAGGGGGCCTTGAAAGATGAAGAAGGTGATATCAAGATCGAGGGAATTGAAGCAGCCAACGGACATACCGAGGAAACCAATGGCACGAAGCATGAAGAAGAACAAGAGCATGACGATGATTATGTCGACATCAAAGTTGGCAATGATCAGGTTAGCAAAATGAGTAACCAACAGAAGATCAAGAGCACAGACGAATCCGGAGTAGACCTTCTCACTATCCCCAAGCAAGCCCCTCAGCAACAAGGAGTCAAGCGCAAGGAAGGCTCTGATGACCGCCCAATAGACCCAGGAGCAACAACGGCATTATTGATATCAGAGTTGCACTGGTGGAACACTGACGATGATATTCGCGGCTGGGTCAATCAAGCTCAAGTTGAGGACGAGTTGAAAGACATTACTTTCTCTGAGCACAAGGTCAATGGCAAGAGCAAAGGGTATGTCCCATCTAAGACAAGACTTCGAGTTAGAAGATGCTAATATCTCGCCAAATAGTCAAGCTTATGTCGAATTTCAATCCCAGCAAGCTGCAACTGCTGCGAAACAAAAGATTGATGCATTTGGAGAAGGACAGCAATACGTGAAGAAGCATACCGTGACATATTCTAACCCCAACGCCAACCCTTTCAGAACACTGCCAAAAGATGCGCCAGCACGTGCCGGCAAAGAAGGTCAGGGCAACCGAGGAGGCTCGAACAACTACAGTGGAGATAGGGGCAACTCGAGTGGTTTTGGTGGAAACTTCCGGGGGGGTCGAACACCTAGTTATAATGCCCGAGGTAACATGAACCAAGGAAATTTCAACAGAAACAACTTCCCTGGTCCTGCAATGGGAAATATGAATGGTGGTTTCAATCCTCAGATGGGCGGATTTGGCAACAATCAAATGGGTGGTCAATTCGGCGGCTTCAACAATCGGGGCAATATGATGGGTGGGATGCGAGGAGGCCCTAATATGAGAGGCAGTCGAGGAGGTATGGGCAATGCTATGATGGGTGGGATGGGTATGGGAGGCGTGCCAATGGGGGGTATGCCGGGCGGAATGGGTATGCCAATGAACATGGGACAAATGGCTGGAGGCATGCCAGGTAAGGCCAATATGTTTCAGTTCTGACACCATCGGCCTTTTCAGCCAGGTTTGAATGCCTACGATATGAGATATACTAACAAATACCCAGCAGGTGGCTTCGGTGGCATGCAACCACATTTCAATCCTGCCTTCTTCCAGCAGAACCAAGCAGCAGGCGGCGACTGGCAGAACCCTCACGGGGCTAAGCGACCTCGTCCGGAATAGATCACAACTCACTTCTTCATATGTTCGTAGTCAACTAACGAGCAATGTCTCTTTCGACATGCTAAGTTTCAGAAATGACGATTTCTCTGGATCAACGGGGTTTTAGCAACAATTACGGCGTTGGGCTATGACGACCTGCCAAGGTGATGAAAAAACTGGGAGCACCGTGTAATTGTTCATCGGATCTGTACAATAGGAAGGCGTTGGTTGATGCATGAAAAGCATGCGTCGGCTGTTATCTGAATACGACCGAAATTAAACAATAAGATCTAATAGATGACTTGGCTTCTCTTTTTCTGTCATGTCTCTAAGAATTGCCAAGTACCGCAGAGGTCACAGTATAGCTAGTACTGTACATAAAAGCAGAAGGCTACGAGTCAGCACCTTGTCACCATTTCCTATCATTCCCGCCTCCCCAGAAAAGCAAGTCAAGAGTTTTAGAACTCTATTGTGTCAATATGTATATCTAAAAGAGCGCCTATCTGTTTCCACCGCTCGCTTAGTGTCTTCCTCTGACTAGAGATTCCAGACTTGAGTCCCTGAATCTTCTTCACCTTCTCCGCAGCATCCCTCCTATATTCTCTCAAGACCTTCACCAAACACTCATCCACAACCTCCTGATCGCTCTCCTCATCATCCATCCCCTCCACAAACCTCTCCCACCTCCGCAACGGCAAACACACCATCCTGAGCGCAACCTGCGTCCTATAACACACCGTCTCTTTGTCTAGTACGTACTTCCCTAAAAACCCATCTTCTTCGAGGCGCCCTTTTTGTTTTGTGGAGAGGAGGGGGAGGATGTACGCGTCTAGAGGGATCTCGTCCCATTTGTTGGAGGTCATTAGGAAGCCGTATTCGGTGAGGAGGAAGTCGTTGCTGTGGGTGCCGTAAGAGATGTAGATTTCAGAGCCGGCTTTTATGGGCTGGGAGGCGGTTACGGTGTAGCCTTGCGAGGAGAAGGATACACCACAGCCGGTGGCCGCATGGTTGAAGTAGTCCGCGAAAGGATTGAGTGCCTTATGTTCTCTTTTAGCTTTTCAGTTTCAAGCGTTTCGACAAAGCACCCGTCTTTCCCGGGGGGGTGGTTCCCTCTGTGAGAGCACTTACCATGCAATCATCTCGCGCAGGCTTCTTTTTGATTTTTGGATCAAGGTAATAGAATGTTCGAGTGTTGACAATCAGCCATCTATGGACATAGTCATCATAGGCTACTTCTGGAAATGCTTCCGAGACTGCTGCCCAATCGACGGCCATCTTTGTTTTCTGCTGGGAAAGAAGTGTCTTTGCTACGTCGGGAAGATGTGACTGTAATTTTGAGTCCCACATGAAGGGTATAGATTGTAAAAAGAATTCCATGGTTGGGAGGACTGCATTCCAAGGCTCCCTATCTGAAGAAGTGTCGAGGCATAGTTCAGCAGCCAAGAGGCCATGGGTGGTTATCGAGCCAATTGACTCTGAAATAGGGGTTGGGACGGTGTTTATGGTTCTGAGAGCTGAGATTGGAACTTTAAGCAAAGTCTCTCCTTTCTACTTGGTGAATTAGCGGGTGCAAAACGTAGAAGAGAACATCTTATATTCGAGAATGGGCGCTTATGGCGCCGTCATTGCTGCTTTATAGCCATCGAATAATGTATGGTCTGCTGTTGTCCGCACTAAACGCAACTCACTCAAAGACATGGGGAGTTCTGGGCAACTTTGACGAGGCGTTAATGTGTCAAGAGGAACGTGAAAACCACCCAACATGGTCATGTTGAAGGTCAACAAGTACAACAATTGGTCGCGTAAGATACAGTAAGGTACACAACTATTAAGGATAAGCTAGTGGGGAGCGAGGACTGCCTCACCGACTCGTTCAAGATAATTGTGAAGAAGAAAGGGGAGAATTCATCCACGCCGTTTTCACAGCATGGTATGATGGGCCTTGCCCTGTAAGGGATCGAGCGATATATTGGGCACGCTCAGAGATGACCACAACTTGTGATAATAGGAAAAGCATGGCAGATTGTCTCACCTTGAATCCCTTTTTCGCAACAATGCCGAGTCCTCTTCCAGGAAATCGATGCGGTGCAATGGCATTTATCTCAACACCCTGAGCTTTGCTCCATTCTGTAAACCTCTCATGAGCGTCCATGACGGTCCTATTCAAGGATGAGAATTGAGGCTCGAGAAGTGAAATATGATGATTCAATTGAGGAGGAGACTGGGAGCTTGGAAAAAGGATGTACGGAGGGAGGAAGGGAAGTACAAGCTATACTACTAGGTACATACCATGTCATGTGATGCTGACTTAACCCAAAAATTGGCTCCAGGGTCGTGCAGGGGTGAAGCCGAGGTTCTACCGATCTAAGCTCAAGCTTCTTGTGGGCTGATGGCAGTACAACAAGAGCAAACCCAAAACTTTCACTATTGTGCCAATTGTAAGTCCCATGGCTTTGGGTCTGAATAGGCATCTATTGGCATCTGGCCTGCCCAAAGAACTCATTACTGCATGCACGACGACGACGTACCAGTACCCTCGACACTTCAGCGTTCTCAATCGTCCGCTGCCTAATTATGAGGGCCATGTCCCTCTCACCCGACTTGAGAAGACTGGTTTGGCAATTGGATCAGCAGTATATTCTCTGTATAATCCCTATAGGGCAGGTATGATGCATCGATATTCATGTCTTGCATCTGCTAACCCGATCTAGACCTAATCGCTGCTCTGGGTGAAGCTACAGCAACGCCTTACTTCATCTATCGACTTCGGGATGCAATGCTTTCAGACCCTACAGGCCGACGTATACTCCGCGACCGACCACGAATATCTTCCAAGACATTGTCAATGGAACACCTCCGGTCCTTGCCTGAGAACTCGGTAGGCCGGACATATGTAGGGTGGTTAGATCGAGAAGGCGTGTCTCCTGACACACGAGATAGCGTCAAGTACATCGACGACGAGGAGTGTGCCTATGTGATGCAACGCTATCGCGAATGTCATGATTTGTACCATGCCCTGACTGGACTGCCGATCTTTCGAGAAGGAGAGATTGCCCTCAAAGCATTTGAGTTTGCGAATACACTACTTCCTATGACTGGCATGAGTTTGGCTTCGGTTATAACGCTCAAACCAACGGAGAGGAAGCGGTTCTTTCAGATCTACCTTCCATGGGCAATGGATAATGGTGTGAAGTCGAAAGAGGTGATCAATATATATTGGGAAGAGCAACTGGGAAGGAATGTAGAGAGCCTGAGAGTTGAGTTGGGTATCGACAAACCCGTAGATATGAGGGACATAAGGAAGAAGGATCGAGCAAGGCGAAAGGCAGAAAAGGAGGCGAAAGAGCGATCTGGTGACAGCCTGGGTATCAATTAGAAAACCAAGCCGAGTCGAAAATTTGCGACCTCTAGCCTTTATGTACCTTCCCGTCCTATGCACTCCCTCTGCTCCTCACATGTCGAACAGGTCGTCATCCTCATCGTCCCATCCACTTTTTCTCCGGCTCACAACTATTTTCTCCTCTTCCTTCTTCTCTGCGACGGCATTCAGAAGCTCCTTCAACTGGTCCTCTGTAACTGCTCCCCGGAGCGCGCCCGATCGTGCAAGCGTGATCAATCTGTTCTCGACATCTGTGGCTCGCTGCTGGTTGACGAGTCGAATGCGACCAAGGCGGTCGGCCGCTTCCCGCTCTAATATTTGGTCAAGTATCGACTGCCTGGCTTCGGCTATTGGAGGTCAGCACATCGTACGAGATATCAGGAAGGTAGAAGCTTGCATTCTTGTTGCCTGCAGTCATGTCAGTAATTCGTCGAGAAGACGGTCATGCTCAAAGGGAGGTCTCACTGTCTCTGCTGTTGAGCTTCTTGTCCTCCACCACCACCACCACCGCCACCTTGAGACTTGAGCTGCTCGAGCCTGGCTTTCCTGATCTGAGAAGGTTAGAAAATCGGCGTCTGCCTTGGCGACGTTGAAACTAATGTGGCTTACTTGTGCTAAGTCGTCATCTGCCATTTTGGAAGTTACGTGCTGATCGTGTTGTTTGCAAGCTCAAGATTGCGAGGCTCGAAGAGGGGGCAACCTTGACGGTTTTGAGGATGCAGCCTCGTCACGTGGCGCTACGAAGCATATTTATAGAGTATACATCGGTTTTTTGAATATTCGAGAGGAAGTAACCTGGAGTTATCTGTTAAGATATTTGCCTTACAGTACGCCATTTCTGTGGAAACATAATCGGAGAAAACAAACGGTGACCTCGTGACAAACATACTTCGTAGACTCATAGGTGGTTGAGGCTTCCAACCTGGGAGCCTTGGAGTATATATCCAGGTATCACTCATAAGAAGTACCATATCTTTTAGGCTGGATATTGAAGCTGCAGTGTTCAGTTGGAATCACAAAACCCAATTGAGATATTCTCAACAGCGTTGTAGAATGCAACCGTTGTATAGGAATTCAGAACATGTTTCGCCTGGAAGGTTTCGGCAGAATATCCCCCTGCCCTGCAAAAGCTAGTTGCTTGAATCATGGAATCTTGGTGGGTCAAATTTTCAACGGAAATAAACTCAAAATACTGGAATCGGCAGTCCTTGCCAAAGCGGACATCTCTGTGAATTTCGATCGTAGATGGCACCAAAAAAATGATGCAGTCCTTTAGCGAAAAAGGCAAATTTTGACAATGAAGAAACAATGCAATAGAGAGGTGTTGACTCAATTTTGCAGACTATTGTACATGTTTTCGCCGTCCGAATGCATCAGTTGCCATGCAATGGTCCTTTCCCCAGTGATGAAATGCTTTAGTATTGACTGGCAGCGGATTGGCATGCTTTCTGTTCAGCGAAACTTGTTAGCTATGTAACACACCATCTGGAAATCAACCTACCAACTGCTCCAAGTACCATCCGCAAATTTGCATATTCCCTTGGTTCTCGTCTAGGCACTTGGTGAATTGCTTCGCATCAGTCTCGCAGCTCCTTGCACCCCAGTTGTTCTGGCTCTGTTGATCCTGGCTGGCAACAGCGTTGTTGTCTTGTGCTGGCTCAGCTACTGCCTGACTTGATCCACCACCAAAGAAGCCCCCGATGGCGTGGCCAATTGAACTTCCTACGGCAACGCCTCTATTGATATGTTAGCAACCGGCTCGAAAGGAGCCCTCGTTCTATGGAGTCTCACGCAGCAGTGCTAGCCATCTGTCCGAAAAGCCCTGGACCTGCAGATTGCTGCGCTGCAGGCGTAGCAGGCGGCGCCGTCGTTTGGCGTGTGTTCGCTGGCGGATGTGCTGCTGTGGTTGCTGGTCGTTGTTGTTGTGGAGCTGGTCGCTGAGGGGCGGCAGTTGGGCGAGATGGAGCTCGGCTTCCACCACCGGATCTTCCTTGACGAGCCATCTTGATATAATGTATTGAGCGTTTGGACGTTGCAGGTTCTTTAGAGGTTGTGTTGAAGGTTGAAATGTGATGGCAACCGAGAAAGCTCTTGAAATCCGGGGAGCGGCAATTACTCTAGTGGGTCTTATATTATGTAACGAGCTTGTGATTGGTTTAGAGGAGGTGAACATATACGTGCCCATTCTATTACAATTAGCTCATCGAGGTGAAGCAATACTACGTTCTGCATTTTAATCCCTAAGGGATCTAAGGGGAAACAGATACACCAATCCTTTTAAGTCATCGATCTTCATGTTCTTGTGGCTTTTTAAGATCTAATTCTCTTGGTGGTGCCCACGAACTACTCGTCGTATTTGATACGTCGTATTCGATGTCGAAACCAAGCCCCAACACCATCAGGCCGGTTGCTTTAACGCCTGCGCTATGCTGGGCCAAGAATTGTAAATGGTTAATCCCATCCCCCAAAACGCCATATTCGGCGTCCATGATGCCTTTCCCTCGAATAGACTCCTTAAGCCACTGATAATTCACTTTAATGCAACTTCATTTGGTGGGACCCTTCTTCTTCTGCCTCCCCTTTGGTCGTTTCTTCTTAGCTGATATGGGCTTCTCTTCTTTTGGCGATTTATTCCCAGAGCTAGATGCAGCTGCCCTTGGATCCAACTTAGACTTGTCGACCTTTCGTTTCTTTCTTGGTTTCTTGGCAGGCTCAACTTCACTCTCACATGAGGAGTCGGAACTGGATGAACCGTCATCAGTTGCACGGTTTCCTTGTCCAGCCTTTTGCTTTAATGCCTTCCCTTTCTCGGCGATATTTTTGGATAATTCATCGAACTTGATATGTGCTCTAGCGCGCTCCTTGGCTCGTATTTCTGCTTGTTTGAGGGCTTCCTTTTCGGCAGAGGCCTGGCGATAGTCAGTAGCTTTCTCCTGATCTAGTTTTATTAACAAACCCATACCAGACTTGGATTGACGAATCTTGCAGCAGCAGCCTTGTCGAGAGTCGACGTTCTAGGCGCTGCTGGTTCTGTAGATTTGATTTTGTCAAAGTATTGCTTCACCCGAGTCAGTTCGATGAAGACGGGATGTTCGCGGGCGTTCACGCCATTGAGTCGCAAGTAAGCTGCAGAACAGGTCAGTAACTCGCTGTATACCAAAAAGTGTGGGGAAGAGATGAACATACAAAATAAAACCGATTCAATAGCATAAGTGACCAAGACAAAGAGCTTGGCTTTATCCAGCAAGGGAAGTTTGGAAGTCGTCTCCGAGAGTGCGGTTTTGATTAATGGGCCCAGCGACTCTTCCAAGTCGTCAACTTCGTCATCCAACTGCTCCAAGAGCACAAGAACATTCGACGAGTCCATGGTTGGAGTCGGGCTGTATGTTGTGATGTATTGCGTTCGGCGGTAGGGTTTGCGCCCAAACATTTTTAATTCGATTTCGCTACTGTATTGTATCGATCGGCTCCGCTCAGAATGCAGGTATTACTAATCATTACTAAGCATGTAGACTTGGTGAAATCTTAATTGACCAGCATACATGCGAAGTACAGGATCATCAACAGCAACCCTGCGACATTTCTATCCGAATTTGCTCCTCGACGACCAACCAACCAGTCCGTTCTTGCTCTTGAGTCTTGACGTCTTGCATCCCGCCTTCACGCCTTTGAAGGTTTCTGCCTTTCGCCTCCCCGAGAGTCCTCTACACGAATAATCAAAGCTCCTCCGTCCACAACGAAGGGACGACTAACTTTTTTTGGCCACCTCCCTATCGACTCAACATATCCATTTCGCGCCCAAGACACCCCTTCCGTTTCAATTACACCATTGTATAGACTGTCTTTCCCGACTGGGGCGATATAAACTCCCAGAGCTTCTTGCCTGGATCCATTTGCCATGACTCGACTTTAACAAACGGCCCCGTCTTTCATCCTGTCTCACTCAACTCACAACGCTCCGCGGTTGCGGGTGTTTTTTCGAATACCTCGTAACTGTCAATGGCCTTACGATAACCTGGGTGTCGGCCGGGTGGCCAGATATTCTTGTTCGTCGGCGTTTGGGACGCATTGGTGGCCTCGGCGGAAAGCTCAGATGAAGGGGGGGGATGGGATTATACTTCCTCATGAGAGGCACTTGCGGCGGGGATACAGCTGGCAGGCTACTCAAGGGGCCATCGCAGACCCGCATCAGGATATACCTTTCATTGATGGGTTCCCTGAGCGACTGATCAGAGAAGGTCTTCCTGGTCGGTTAAAAAGGGAGAGCATCAGAAAGTGGGAATTCCCGGTACCGCCGATATTATTTGAGGAGATCAATAGAAGGCCGACGAGTCCAGCGCCACTATCCGTGGAACCTACAGTCGAAGACGTGAAAACGAAAGAGGAGATAACAGAGTCTCAGTCAATCGATGAGAATGTTGAAACAGACCGCGGTCGTACCCTCCAACCAGCGCCCAAACTTAACCATCCAGCCCTGGAGACTACCGACAAGAAAGAGCCTGTCGATATTTCAATCGGTAGTTGGACAAATACCGAGCAGAAGAAGGCGGTCACGATCGAAGCAAAGACCTCGCCAACTGTAGAAGCCCATCTACTGTCTAGGAAGAGGTCTCGTACAATTCACGTTCTGGGAAGCGGACCAGTTAGCAAGTACATTGCACATTCTCTTGCCAAGCAGCCCTATTCGGCTCAGGTCGCGCTGTTACCTCACTCACCACATCTGATGAAAATGTGGCAGAGTGAGGGCGCTGCTATCAAAGTTATAAGTCGGGGCAAGATAAATATTCAATCTGGTTTCTTGGTTGAACCTAGCTGGGACTATAGCTACACGAGAGGGACTACGAATAGAGGATCCCACCCTCTTGGTGTCATCGACAACATGATTGTCGCGACAGACCTATCCGCAACAATACCAGCTTTGATGGCGGTGAGGAACAGAATTCGTCCGTCATCAGCCATTTGCTTTATGCAAGACACGTTGGGTATAATTGATGAGGTGAACTCCAAGATCTTCCCCGATCCAGTAAGGAGACCTAATTATGTTATGGCCAACATCACCCACAAGATTCAAGCAACGGGCATGAATTTCACCATAATTGAGAGAGAAATTGGCTTCGTCTCTTTCACTGCCATACCACAAAGTGTTAGGATTCAAGAACAGCAGAAGAAGCTACAACAGGTGGATTCTTATCCATTGATCAGGAGAATGGACGCTCAGTGGGGACCTTTGAGGCACATCACGCGGAGCCTGGCTCGAGTTCCAGAACTGCACACAGAGTCACTTCGACGACCTGATTTTATCAAACGCCAACTGGAACGTATGATTGTGTCGTCTGTCATCGGACCTTTGACAGTGATGTTTGACTGTTCCAATGACCAGCTGTTATACAATTACCATGTCTCACAAGCCCTGAAATTACTACTGGAGGAAATCATTCATATCATCCGCCATTTGCCCGAGTTATCACAGTTGCCCAGAAAGCAGCAACTTCTCAACACTCATCCACTTCACAGCATGGTCATCTCCGCTATCAAGAAGACTGGCACTAATGTGTCTCCCATGTTGCAAGCGGTTAGAAAAGGACGTCGCACAGGCATTGAGTTTTATAATGGCTACTTCGTCCGGCGTGCGAGAGAATTAGGGTTGCCTTGTTCTCAGAATGAGATGATGATCTCTCTTGTCGAGGGCAAGAAAAGAGTTATAGACCAGGAGAAATCGGCATACATACCCATCTGCAATCAATATAGTGGCGCTTAGACAAAGAGGGGAGGGGGGGTCCATGTATTAACGACTGTACAGGATCATTAGAGCAAGATGAAGGATCTTGCAATCTGTACATTCACACGGCAACTTAGTTTTACGTATATAATTGACTTTTTGATTATTCGCCTTTGACCTCCATGTGAGCTTTATCTAATACTCTGTTCGCCTCGTGATAACCTTTATCATACTCAGGATAAGCAAAACGGCTTCCTAAGTAAAATGACTTGTTTTGGGATTTGTTTCGGCGATAGGTTCGGATATAGTTTTATACTAGAATCACTAACGTGGTTTATTAGGACCTCGTTAATATCAGGACCTTGTTAATTTTTCCCCGACTATCCAACTTCTAAATTTAACACGTGTTTTCTTAACAACTACTAATGTCTGTTTAAACCTAAGAAGTACGAATTATCCTAGCTATCGAGGCTATTCGAACAACTAAGAAGCTTAACCCTTCTACTAGTACGAAAATCTATAACGTTTCGCGTACTACACTTCTCGATAGAATAAACGACCGAACTACTATCCGCGAACGTCGGCTAGGAAATACTAAATAAGTGGCCTAGAAGAAAATGTAATTATTTAAAACATAGTTAATATAGATATAAGAGGGTTTACGCCCCGGTTAGCTAGTGTGAAAGATATAACGAATTTTATCCTAGAATCGAGGGGAGGGAGACATATTAGATAGCTCTAGGCTTATCGATTTATATAATAATATCTAGAGTTAAAGATATGTTTTAATTACGTTTACGACTTTTAAAGAGCCTTATACGATAATTCTAAGCTAATTAGCGTGTGGTTTCGACTAGTAGAGAATATAAGAGTAAAATATAACGTTTTAAATTATAATTTTTATAACTTTAATAAAACTAGGTTTATAATAGGTATTATTTATCTAGTAATAGTAGTAACTTACACGAATCGATATAATAGAAGTAAAGCTATTTAGCTAGGTAATTATAAGTAGACTATAGTAATTACTTATATTAATAGTAAAGGTTAGAGTGTTTCTTTATTTTTAGTAATTTAAGAGAAGAATTATCTTATAAATTAATATACTAATAGTAGTCTCTTATATAATTAGATTATTAAACCTATAAGTAATAGATAAATAAATAATAAGATAGGTCTAGAATAGCTTTAGTACTTTAATAAGTATACTACTAC
>MU251808.1:0-27176 GCA_019669835.1 Amylocarpus encephaloides
CGCAAACGCATAACCTCGGCAACACCCTCGACCTTGCCTTTTGCTCGAGCAACCTCTACCAAAGAGGGGCGTCTACCGAGATAGACCTTACCTTTAAGTGTGGCTCCGACCACCTCCCACTTCTCACCCGGCTTCCGTGCGTAGGAAACCTAATAGAGAAGGATCCGCCTTTGAAACTTAGCACTCTTGACGTTAAAACCTTCGAGACTACCCTCCAAAGTAAGCTCGAAACGCAATAGCTATACGAACTTACGCAACAACCAAACACGGAATCGCTAGAGGCTCTAGTAGGATTTATCACCGAGAGCGTACATAGCGCGTACCTCTGTAGTACTAAGCGAGGTCTCGGACATGGATTCGGACACCCCTGGTGGAACAAGGAATGCCAGACGGCGGCCACCGATGCAAGGCAAGCACAAAGGCTTAACGCGAGCCCTCGAGCCCTGAAGTCTCTTCGTAGGAGTCTAAGGCAGGAAATCCGGAAGGCAAAGAGAGAACACTTCCGTAACCTAATCGATAAGGCTACGAAGAGCAAAGACGTCTTTAAGATTTACAAGTAGCACCAGAGCAATAGAATATACAAGTCTCCCCCCTTAAGAGACTCGGCAGGTTAGCTAGGCTTTACTACTTAGGAGAAGCAGAAGATCCTCGTACAAGAGCTGCTCACAAACAAGTCCGAAGTTGGGGATATACTATTTAACACCCCAACCACCTCTACTTAGGCCCTCCCGTGGGCAGACCTTACTTTACGCGAGGTCGAGGAATCGATCCTCGGCAAAGCTTCATCCGTACCAGGAGAAGACGAGCTAGTAACAGGGGTCCTCAAAGTGGCCTAGCTACAGATCTCGAACCTTGTCTTCCTACTATTCAGAGGCTGTATAGAGACAGGCTTCCACCCGAAGATCTTCCGATCCGCCGTCGTTGCTATTATCCCAAAACCTAATAAGAAAGACAAGTCCTCCCCTCGAGCATACCGGCCAATTGCTCTACTCTCGGTCCTTGGAAAAGGGCTTGAAAGGCTTCTCGCTAAGCGAGTCTCTTAGATAGCTATTAAGCACTCTGTTCTAGGGCAGAACCAGTTCGGGGCTCTTCCGCTAAGAGCCGCCACAGACCTTACTACCTGTCTTACCTTCGACATTGAGTCAGCTCTTGCGGACAAGCAGGAAGCCTCCCTTCTTACACTCGATATTAAGGGCGCCTTTGACGCAGTACTCCCTGGCCGCCTGATTAAAAGGTTAAGAGAGTAAGGATGGCCGCATTGCTTCGTAGAATGGGTCTCCTCTTTCTTAACTAATAGATCAGTGAAAGTAAATCTTGATGGAGAAGTAGGCGACGCTACCCCGCTTTAGTGTGGCCTTCCACAAGGCTCGCCTATCTCACCGATCCTCTTTATGCTCTATATCCAACCCCTCTTCAGATTAGGAGTTGGCTCTCTTCTAGTAGTACAGAGATTCGGCTACGCTGACGACATTAGATTACTTGCTTTCGGGCCCTCAAAGGCAGGGAATGTCAAGGACCTGGCAAAGCAGGTAGTAAGCGCACTTAAGTGGGGCACAGACGAGGGTATTACCTTTGACGCTGAAAAATCAGAACTTATCCACTTCTCTCGTAAAAGGAAACAAAGAGGGAGAGGCATCTGCCCCCCCCCCCTACTATTGTAGTTGAAGGAAAGACAATAGAGCCTACACAGGAACTCCGGTGGCTTAGCATCTTCTTCGACCCCCGCCTCACCTTTTATAGTCACGTCAAAAGAATGGCTAGCAAGGCTACACTTGTAGCTAATACTCTTAAAGGAACAACAAACACAGTAAGAGGATCCCCCTCACATCTGTTAAAACAAGCAGTCACTGCTTGTATCCTCTCGATCGCCTATTTTAGGCACGAGACCTAGTACCCTGGTCGAACGAAAACAGGCCAAGCAGGCACTATAAACAACCGGATCGGCCGCCACCTGACTCTCCTAGATAGAGTAGTTACAAAGTGTGCTAGGATCATCCTCCCGGTCTATAAAACCACTCCTACCTCGGTACTCCTTATAGAATCTGGCCTCCTAGCCGCTAAAATTACTCTTATAGTAAAAAGCGGAGATTTTGAGGCTAGAACTCGACGACTCGACTCGGCACACCCGCTTAAGCGATGTGTAAATAACCCTTACTCAAAGGCTAGGCTTATTTACCGCTCTTCTAAACCTCTCCCCCCTTCAGAAGAAGTCGATCCAATTCAAGACCCCCCGTGGAGTAGAGGGTTCAACCGCCAAGCCCGCCTTCTCGAGGTAGCCGGCCCGAGCCCTAGCGGTAATAAAGACTCTTACAAAGCCGAATTCCTTGAATTCCTTGCCTCTGTCCCGCCTACGGACCTAGTTGTATTTACCGACGGCTCTCGCTTAGACGATAAAAACAGAGGAGGAGGGGTATGCCTTATAAGAGGAGGGGTTGTTTTAAACACAAAGCTCTTCCCTTTTAGTAAAACCTTAGAAATATACGATACAGAAGCGAGAGCCGCCTTACACGGTCTTGAGCTTGCCCTCGCATCCCCTTTTTGGTCCTCGGCTACAAAGTGCTAGATTTGCCTCGATAACCTCGAGGCCACACTACAGCTTACCTACCGATCCTACGGCACCTCGCAAGAAACCTTTAATAAGGTATTCGACTTTACTTAGCTATACCCGGGAAAGATCTAGACACGGTGGTGCCCTAGTTATATAGGAATTCGAGGGAATGAAATTGCCGACAAAGCTACGGGGAAAGCGGCTCGAACACCCCCCCCTAGCCCTTCTTTACTCTATACTACCACACTTAAGAGAGAAGTTAAAGAGACAGGGGTCAAGCTCGCGAATAAGCTTTGGTAGACAACACTCCCGGATATCTACAAGAGGCTAGGTCTCACTTCCTGGCTCTCGAAACCTAGAACTCTCCAGCTACTAAGAGAGGTCCTAGCTCGGCTCATTGCGGCTCGTACTAGTCACGGAGACTTTATAGTATACTACCTTCGATTCCACCACCTTAACACGTTACTAGAATCCGGGAATTGCAAATGCAAAAAGGCTAAAGCACAATTCCACCTACTCTTCTGCAGGCTTGCAAAGAACAAAGAGCCAAGGCTATTAGCCAAGGCAGAGGGAAATCCTCAACTCCTGTTCGGACCTGGTTGTGAGGAGCTTTTCAACAAGGTCTATTCTAAGACCAAGTTCTTTACAAAGATCTGTCCCTCGAGATAGTTAAAACTCTCTTTTCTTTTCTTTTTCCACATTTTTATATATATCTCCTTTGTCTTTCCCTGATTCTATAAACTAATTAAGGATAAGGGCTGTTCCGAAAGTGGAGCTTCTCTTTAAACTATCTCTTGTAAATTAGCTCACTCGTTTACACCCCCTGTAGCCTAGGGCACCCCCCTAGCGTCATTTGCCCTCTTTTGGGACTTTTTAGGACCTAGACCACGCGATCTAGACTCCGCCTGACGTTAAATAGAAATAAATAAATATGACCACAAACCGGCCAGGATCCCAACACAATACTGCAGTATTCGACCGACGTCGAGAATCACACCTCGATGAAAATATCCGCTCTTCTTTCTAACTCATTGCAACCGTCAGATTTATAAGAACGCATTTTCACAAGCCGCGCAAGCTAACAACTTCACTGTTCTGCAACATTCATTCAAAAGAATGACAGGTACGAAATGACCAAGAACAAGGCTTAAGGCCAGCTCTCGCTGACTGCAGATTCTTACTTTAGTATGGGTCTCTTTTGCTGTGGTAGAAGTCTCAAAATATCTTCAGTGGAAAATCTGCCTCTTGATGACGCTATCACCACTCATTCTCCTTCGCATTCACCAGTAGTCGTCAGATGGGGTGAACCCATCACTGGTGAGGTCTCTGGAAAGGAGCGTTCCCAGTCAAAGACGATGAGGTGATAGGCCAAACGGAACTCAGAATGACAGCCTCCCGTTGAGTGAGAATACCCGTCTCTACGGCGGGGGCTGTTGTGAGGTGCGAGAATTCATATTTCGCAACGAAAAGGCTTCGAGTTAAAGGTGAGTCGTGAGAGGAGGGAATCGACAACAAACAGGTCCTCGACAACAAACAGGTCCTCGACAACAAACAGGTCCTCGACAACAAACAGGTCCTCGACAACAAACAGGTCCTCGACAACAAACCATCCCACCCTCCCCCAAGATTTTGCAGAATGACCCGAGACCCGAGACTCGCGCGCACTCAACCATATGCAAGTCGATGATCGACACGAATTGGGACGAGATAAACACTGAAGACAAAGCAAGAGTCAGGGAAATAGTCGACAAATGTTTCCGTGCTCCTGGGATTCTCAAAACCTACTACAACGGATTACACAAACTCGCGAAGCCCGACTTGCAGCAAACGCCGCTGTCAAATCCCTTGAGCCCATACCATCACTACAAGCCTTTATCGACGGTGATGACAATGACAACCTAAAGCACAAACAAGACACTCTCAACAAGATCTCCGAGACTTGAAGATGTCAGAAGCACAGAGGATCCCAACGCCCCGAGTTCCCGAGAGCCAGAGTTCGCCTTGAGTGGATCTGCACGCGCCGTCTTGTGCGTGTTACTCATTCTCGCTCTCAGAACCACGCCTGGTATTTCTATCGCAGGGGAAAGGATGACGGATGGCTTTTCGGGGATTCGATAATCATGCCGATGTTTGTCTTGCTTCAAGTAACTTTCGGACGAAATCATGTTGTAAAATACTCTAGGAGGGAAGGAGCTGAAAGGTTGTATATTGAAAGGGAGCCTCTTCTTCTCATCTCCTGTTCCTGCGGCCTATTCCCACCGCCAACTGCAAGGGCGCGTGTTCCTTGTTCGCAAATCGTGCGCCTCGATCGTTCGGTGCTTGACCGAGTACATTATCTTGTGGAACTACCGCTGGGTGATCTGGCCAGAGCGCTGGGTGGAGGACGTATGCTGACGACAATGCTTTTGAAAAGTCACCTCAAAGAGGCGAACACTGAGAAATAGATTCTCGGCAGCAAAATGCTTCTCGACAACAGAATGCAAGGTTCTTAGCGGAGAGTTTGTGAATAAACTTTTAAACTCCGGCGTGAAAGTGGAAGGTAATAAGGAATGTTGTTTGTCGCTATGGTAGTTCTTTAGGATGCGATTAAGATCCCTCTTCTGCATCGAGAACTAGTCGTCCTTTGATTCTTAGGTGCAAGTTTGAGTGATGAATAAGTTTGCTCAAGCTCAACGGACTTTATAGGAACGTGTTCTGTCGCCGGTTGAAATCCGACACACGTATCAATCCTTAGCACTAAAAGGATTCTCGGCAACAAAGTCCCGGGTGCTTATCAGGATCTTTCGCTCGTTCTGTGGCGTTAAGATGCGGAAGGTCTAGAGAGCAACGTGTGTTGTTTGTCATGGTGGTTATTCTCTAGAATGTGACCGTGGGTCCTCTTCTGCCTCGGTCAGGTAGCGACTTCCTTTTAGTAGTATGGCGGGAATGATCTCCATAGCTTCTGCACTTCGGAGAGTCTTTATAGCAAAGTCTTCCAAGACCAATGGTGTAGCAAAACGAGTAGTGAGATATATTAGCCACCTAACGGCCGAGAAATCAACACAGCAATTCCCGAGGTTCATTCACACAATAGAAACAAATCAAGGTATTTGACGTGAACGGCACATCAACGCAAGCTTCCCGAGGCATGAGCAACTCTAGAATACAAATATCACAACGTTTGAGAGAAAACTCTAGATTGAGCTTATCCACTGCGACACTATATATACCCTCTCTCGTTCTGTCACCCATCCTCACAACACTAAGCACCGCCTGAAGACCTCTTATGTGACGGAAAGCATGTGAGAAGCCATAGTGGAGCCCAATTGTGCGCGCCAATTTGCTTTCTTGTATGCCACACAAACATTGACGCGAGCAAGAGCAATTTCAGCCCTTTCAGTTCCGTCCCATGTCTCTACAGAATCGACAGTAAAATCACCCTCGACCTCCAAAGCGGCCTCGACAACCAAAATCCCAGTGTTCGCAAAGTCATGCACGCAGGCGTGGTGCACTGGTTACTGTGTCCAACGACGAAGTGTCCTGTCGTAAATTTTCCTTCTCGCTGTCGAAATTGCTATATATCATACATATGCTTGTCCTCGTCAGCGATGTGTGGTCATTTGCTAAAAAGTGGATGGCGGTTATATCTTGATATATTGACGGGAACGCTCGCTTAGATTAACCCGAGTATTCAGGAGTATATAGGAGTATATATATTTACTCTATTTACACCCTAGCCTATCATAATCAGCATAGCTTCATATACTTTTAAAGAATGGTTATGGTATAAAAGAAGAATCTTATCGAGAAAGTAAAGTCCGGTGGAGAGGCTAGAAACCCCTCCTCACCTTATGTCGAGCTGTCACGCCCCTTACTTGTGAGATCCCCCTAGCTGTAAGGGTGTGATTGAGGTGACTTCTAAGCCCTTCCTCTATAAATATACGAAATATTTATATTAAATTATATTAAAAGTATTCTCTTCGACTTTATATAGTATCTAGCGGGATATATAGAAGAAGAATAAAGGTTATGTTTCATAGTACCTAATTTTATAACATCTTGTTTCTAAAGTAAAAAGATACGCTTATAGCCTTTATAATATTCCTCTACTATAAAAAAGACAGATGCTCCTTACGTTCTAACCTAATTCTCGATATACTAGACTTATCGCTAGGACGTATGTGTTTGTTTTCACTAGCTGATGCTAAGATTTGAGACCAAGTTAGGAATATCGAAAATTTCTAGATACATATAAAGTGCTTTTCTGTCACCTAGGCGCTGTCACGGGCCTGGAGAGAAAGGCTGTAACTAGGATCAGGTGACCCAGATCTAGGTAGCTGGGACTGGCTTACTTTGAGTATTATACATCGGACGGATTTCACGAGTTCTTCTTTCAGACTAGGGAGAGCGCGCTAGCGAAGTATCGCGCTAGTGAGTGCTTAACTCACGGGCCGAGGTATTTAAGGTTAAGTGCTTTCTAAACCTTTTAATAATCTTTCCTTTTCTCTTTAGTTTTGTATTTTAGTTAGATGTAAACCCTCTTAAAAACCATCTAGTATCCTTAAGAACTGGGATAGGCGCTAGATCTAAAGTAGAACATTAGATAAATAGTGTATCGACAATTAATCTTAGCGCTACTATAAAATTACTCCCCTCTAATGGCTAGACTATATTTATATTGTGAAGGGGCAACTCGACTACGAATCAAACCAAAAAGAAACCCCTTTGAGTTGTTGAAAACTACTCTCGACCAAATGCTAAAACTACACTTTTTATCCAGATGCCTGACCACGTGCCTCGGCCACGAACCACGTGCCTTGGTCACATGACCAGATTTCCCCGACACATCCGTCCCAAGTGCTTACTTACCCTCAAGCACAAAACAGCTCCTCCTAGCCTCCTCTCCACTCGTCAATCACAGTCTAAGTACAATCTAACCTATCCGCATCTCCAGAAAGCCTCCTACTCCATAATCAATAGCTATAAGAGCCTGTTGCATTAAAAATGTGACGCCACAGAATATATAACGCTGTTTGGGTATATATAATGTGACAGAGCCGGTCTCTACCGACAAGGCTTCACTAAGTACTACTACTTCGTAGTACCAGCTACTCTAGCCATAATAGCATGCCCGGGGCCTCTCGTAGGCTTATTCCAGTAATCTCCTCTTATGGGATCAACAGCGGTATGGGTGTACGGGATTCGATAGGATTGTCGTAGATGTATTTCGAGGGGGGGAGGTAAGGCAAGGTGTTTATGCCGGGTCGCGACGACAAGTCGAATAGTAAACAGACGCGTCGAGTAAGGAGAGTTATATCATCGAGTCGAAAAGAACAGAGTACGCGACGTCAAGTCGAAAGGCGACCGAAAAGAGTGGACAGCGACATCGAGTCGAAAAAGGAGAGTGGCGACATCCTGTCGAAAAGAGAGTACCGAGACATCGAGTCAAATAGAGACTATAGCGACGCCGAGTCGAAAAGAGAGAGACGCGACATCGAGTCGAAAGAGAATAGAAGACATCGAGCCGAAAAGAGACTAAGGCGACATCATGTCGAAAAGAGTCGCAAAAACATGGTTTTGCGACGCAGAGTCGAAATGGCGATACCGAGTCGAAAAGAGAACAGAAGAGAATGGTTGCAAGCCTAGGGATGGATGTATATCTAGCCACGACCCCGCTGCAATCCTTTGACAATCAATCAATCTATTCCTTCTTGACGAACATACATCCTACTATTGTGGTTACGCTACCATCCTCTTTCTTTCTTTTGTTGTGGTTGTCCCTTTCCCCTTTCCCTTTACCTTCCCTCGCGTCCCTACTGCTCATCGCCAGCGCCCATCGGGACGCGCTATACTCGACATCTTGCCCCTTTACATAGGTGACCTACGCAGGGATGTGCCAGGGCTCTGTCGCCATACCCCGCGACCCCCTGCAACCACAACGCACTGACTAGTTTACAAGGATGGAAAAAGAACCAGATTTCCCCGCTACAATATTAAGCTTGTTCTTAAATCTCTCCCTAGGAATAAGATAATGGCTACTATCTTCCTTACATTAAAGAGACGGAGTGATAAAGGTCGGGAAGGAGATAGAACTTAATCTAGTAAATTATATTATTATTAATAATGTGTGTTAATAGGTACGATGATATTCCGTATAACAGAGTTAAAATAGGAAGTAGAGTTATAGTTAAAAAGGCAGAGAATAATATAGACTGAGGAGCTCTTAATATATAGGACATACCCTCAGGGAAAAAGGACAATGAAAATCAGACCTTTTTATCTCAACTCTCGCGACTTCATTTTTACTAATGCTATTTGACGACGCTCATTCTAATAATGTAGTTGGCGACTACTAACGGAAAAGGAGAAGTTATATATATAGAAAAGTCTCTAGGTTTTAGTCTATTCTAATAGGTATAAGAACAGTAGTTCTTTCGTGACCTTCTCGTCTTATTTACTACTCTACCTCTATGTTTACCTTCTTTCACCTTATTAAGAGTAGAACTTACTAAGACTTATTAGTATCTTAATATATACTCATTCACCGAAACTATCTTAAAAATCGAACCTGATCATTATTAAGGGGGGCCGAGATCTTCCTGTCTTCTGTCTTATAATTTAAGTGGAAGAAAATTTTAAGGGAGGGACATTTACGATATATACTATGAATGATCTATTCTCCTAAGACGATAAGAGTCAGGGAAACACACTTTATTCCATGGAAACGAGCTTTCAGTAAATGTGTAAAGAATATATCAGGGGCACAGGCAACTGTGAATCCTAGGAACCAAGCCAAGACAAAGATGTCAAGCGAAGTCTCCTCTGCACAGAGATCAGAACCACAACATACAGGAGGAAATGAATGTAAAATTGTGGTCATCTCACCTGATTTTGGGAAGGTTCAGCACCAATCACCTGGTTAGGATAATAACTCTCGACCGTCCGCCATTGGTCAAATACTATCGCGTCATTTTACATTTATTTACCCCTGTACGTCGTACCTACCGGCTTCAGAGAACATGCGGTGAAGTGCGCACAGGCACACAGAGATCTGCAGCTGCTCTAAGTTTATAAACCGCGACTGGAAAGTCAGAATCTGACACTTCACAGAAATCGACAACTGTAGAAACCTCGACAACAAAACGCGAACCTGAGCATGACTCCAACTATTCCCTTCCAACTACTCCCTTCCAACTACTCCCTTCCAACTACTCCCTTCCAACTACTCCCTTCTAATTATAGAGAGAATGCACTTCTCCGTAACTCAATTCTAGGAATATGAAGTTCCCAGGGGGTCGTAGATACCTTTCCTGTTTTCTTGTGCTCCTAGCAAAGCATCTCATCAGCTTCTAAGCTACAATATCCCTTCATCGAACAAAGACGTATAGGGGCAGTGAATCACATGTAGTTCCCTTTCCGATAGAACAAGTGTCTTCCTTTCCTTTTACCATTGCAACGTGAGGGTTTGGAACGCTAGGAGTGTAAACATATCGAGCAACTAGAGAATCTAGCCCGTGGAAACATCAAGAAGTCACGGAGGTGGGATGATATATAACGCGGAAAGACATGCTGCCAGATCTCATGTGTTTATCCCTTTAATTTCCATCCTAGTAAGCAATCGCAAAGTAGCTAGCTCACTCTCTTCCGCAACCCCCCTGCTCCGCTCTGTAATAGAAGATTAATCTATAAAGGTGAATAGGTTATTTAAAGAATTAAAGGATACTACGTTATTAAATAGAGAGGGTGAATTTGTTGTCGAGGGGAAGATTACTTACATATCGGGAGGTGTTTGGGTGCCGAGAAATTATAATAGAAGATCAGTCTGTGAAGGTGAATGAGTTGTTTAAAGAATCAAAGGATGCCACGTTATTGAATAGAGAGGGTGGATTTGTTGTCGGGGGGAAGATTACTTTCCTTTAGTTCTTTAAACAACTTATTCACTTAATAGACTAATCTTCTATTATAATTTCTCGGCACCTAAACATCTCCCGACAACAAATCCACCCTCTCTATTCAATAACGTGGCATCCTTTGATTCTTTAAACAAACCATTCACCTTCACAGACTGATCTTCTATTATAATTTCTCGGCACCCAAACACCTCCCGACAAGTAAGTAGCCTTCCCCTCGACAACAAATCCACCCTCTCTATTCCACAACGCAAAAGCAACGGTTATACAAGTCGCTCACTAGCGACAAGGGCACTGGTACTTGTCATGGCGCTCCCCGCGAGTCGCGAAGCACCGAACCACCTATCGTGTCGCTGTGGGCAATGCCGGGCAAGGGCCATTTCACAGCAGATGGCATTACGTGTGGTATGCATCGAGCCATCCCGTATGGTGCGGTGGACCTCGGGGGAGGGGGGTGGGGGCTAGGACACTAGAATTCCCCGCTGCCCTCACGTCACGAAAGAAGCCACGAGACGGGCTTCAAGAATATCAATTTACAAACTTTGAAATGCGCAGCTAAATAGCCCGTGCCTAAGGTCCCGCACAAGGGACGGTTATTTCCCACGCTCAATACGGACGCAGAGAAAGCCGGGTGAGGCTGATATGGATCCACGTTATCATTATATCACAAGTGTATCATGACGTTGCTATGTAGAAATTCTATATATATTAAACCCCCCCGCCCCCCGCCCCCAATTTTTTAAATCCCCCCTATATGCTTTTACCGCCCTTAAATCTCCTCCCTCACCTTCGGCAAAACATTCACACTCCCCCTTGACTCATGTCCCATCCCGTTCTCCCTCACAACAGCCTTCTCCATAACACCACCCATACTACTAACACTCCTCCGCTTCCCCGTATGCAAATTAATAATCACCCTCTCGACATCCTTCTCCTTCCCCCTCTCCTTCATCGCCTTCCCCCGGACCGTACTCGCTCCCTTCGTCTCCAGCATCTCCGTCCATAGAAACACCGTCATCCCGACACACATCAGCACAATCAACACAGTGAGTACCCAGGCCCCCGCGCGGTCGCTCTTCGTCGCGGGATCGATGATGGCTCCTGGGGGTATGGCGCTGGAATTCTTGCCCGCGGTCGGGTCGCTGATACTAGTGCCTCCAGTATCTCCCGTGAGTGGCGGCGGCGGTTGCTCAGAAATGACTGGGACGCCGATGAGAGTCCCCAGGACTGTTTCCAGGGCGCTCATGCTCTGTCCTACGCCTCGAGTTCCGTCCCAGGCGTCGAGATCCCAGCGGATGCCGCATTCGGTGCCTCGACTGCCACCTGTGCACTGCTTCGCCGCGGCTTTGGCGCTGGTGCGTAGTAGTGCTGTGATGTTGGGAGCCGTGTAGGGCGCCATTTGAGAAGTTACCGTGAGCCAGCGGGAGAGATATGCTTTGAAGGATTTTTGATCGGTGTTGCAGCCTTTGGAGCCTTCGCGTGGTTCTTCGCAGCCTTCGCGCATGATGCCTGATGGTTGGAGGAAGAAGTTCGAGGTGAGTCTTTCGAGAAGGCCTGTGGTGCGGTCGCGCCAGACGGGGTCGCCGCCAGTCTATCGTCGTGTTAACATATCGCGAGAACGAAAGGGGGAAGGGGGAGACATACGTAGTTGTATAATGTGCTAGCGCCCATGATCATAGTCGCCGCATTGTAACTCCACTGATTCTTATCCAGTTGCGTGCAATTGAATTTAAATGCTTCTGCATTGTCATAGACACGGAATTCAGAATCGATCAATTCAATCCTGACCATCCAATCCCATACTTTGACCGCCCACTCGGCGTAGAAGGGATTCTTCGTATACCGGGCCAATCTCGCCGCGATGTTGAATAGCGCACCGTTGGAGATGGAATTCTTGAGATTATACCCGTTGTTCTGTGGGACGACCTGCCATCTCAATCCTCCGTTGCAGAACTCCGTGTCCCATCTCCCAATCTGCTCATTAAACACCGCTTGCGCGAGACCTAACCATGAGGGATCTGACGGACTCGGTGGATTTGGGAAGTTGTACTCTGCTGCTGCGAGAGCCGTCATGGCCCAGAATGCCTGATCGTCATTTCCTAAACTCGTCGTTTGGTTGCGAGGTGCGAAGTCGATGTCCTCGCCAACCTGGTGGAGCATGGCTTGCGTTATGATGGCATTGTATGAGGTATCGCCAGTGAATTTCCAGTAAGCAACCAGGGCGCCGAACATTGCGCCAGCTTCCCACCAGTAGTAGCCTTCTGGAGGATATGGGAGGAGGCCTGGGACCTGTCCAGACTCATTGCCTTTGTAGAAAGATACCATGTCCCAGGCAATAGTGGAGGCGGCCTTCTTGATGGAATCTAAGGGCGCCGAGTGTCAAACATGGCATAGGAGGACTCGCATATCGTACAGTAAAAACATACCGGCGGAGTTGACATCGAGTTCAATGCCACTGACTCTCGGTGCCAGCAGCAACCCAAGAATCGAGGGCGCCCTCACCATCCTCCATAACGCAACCATCGTGAGATTTCGAGATCAAACAAGGCTGCAGCGCGACTGAGTGGGATGATTCCACAAGTAGGCCCCAAACGAAGGTAAAAGCAACCAAGCACACTTGCTCTCACAACATCCTCACTGAAAGATTCCAGTAATCGCGAAAGCAGAGAGGCGAGAGCAGAAAGGCGAAAGCAGAACACAGAAAGCAGAAAGCTAAAAGGAGAAAGCAAAGCAGTCTTCATCTCGTCGACGAAGAACATGTCATCACATACGAAGCAAATGCGCAGCACCAAGCCGAAATACCGTAACCTTACCAAATGTCATGGTGGCTCGTAAAATCCCTCCTCGAGTCCTCAGCCTTCGCTACCGTATCCACACGCAGACGAGCTTCTCGATACGGACCCCAAGAACTTGCAAACGACCCAATAACACGGATTTGGCATGTCAATCCCCGCCTTCGAGAAGGTGGTGGATTGTGTTCACGTCCCCATTGGGAACCGCTCCGGGGCGACGAATAAGAGGGTGGTGTTGGTCTGGGGTGAGTTCGTATAACTGTTCTGTACCACGCACTGTATACGGAGTGCGAGGGGTTGGCCGTGAGGCACAGTGAGATCATCTCTCTGAGAAATTGAGAATCCGAGATCATCATGATCATGAGATGTCACGTTAAGCGGAGGAAAGTGGTTATTGATGCCGAAGACGCTTGGCAATTATCAATGCTGGAGAACGGCTGAAGTATCCTCGTACCTGTTGCAATCCTGTTACAATGTAGGGATACGGAGTATAATCGGGAGAGATACATACGAAGTACACCTCTGAGCTCTATGCCTCTCATAGTGGACATGCAAGTGAGAAGCAAGCCACAATTCCCACATGGGAGCATCGCAAAACAACAAATTCACCGGGAAGAAAGCTTGAACATAGGGCCCTACTTGAACATAAGGCCCTTCTTGAACACCAGAACGGAGCAAAAAGATAAATTGCGTTTGAATTCATCGCGGTAGTGACTCGTGAATCATGATCTGCATCCTGTCCGGTCAGCACTAGGGTACTCCATATTCCATGGCCAAAATCAGGCCCTAGCCAAACTCTTATACATTACCCGTCCAAACTATCACGAGGATCCTCGTATACAGAACTGTTCCACCTCCAAGCCGCGAACGGAGTTCTATTTTCCTGCTTGAAGCCGTAAGACATCCTTCGATGCTCCTCACTTTAAGGGACTCCATGTTCACTCACGCTCCCTAAACTTCCCTTTGCCTTACTATGTTTACTAGCACCAGGTTTCCCACCCCGCTCCAGGATGTTTGTGGCCTCGTATCCTCCATCTTAGACTTTGAATAATAGCGAAAACTCCTAGGCAAAATGGGATTCGCAGATTAAGTTTCTTCTACCTAGCCAGATTTAGGCCCCGCATGATTGAAATCGAATGATTAGAACGTCAAGAAAGACATTCAGTGCAGCTGCCGTGTAGAAAGCTACCATGGTGTACTTGTACATCCAATTCGCCCATATGACATATAGGCAACTTTGATTAGTCAGACACACGACAATATCCAGGCCAGGGACTTGGAACTCAAACATGGAGGCCTAGAGTCATAAGTATGGAGAAGTTAGAGAGCAGAATGGAGGCTATCATGCCCCAAACTGCCATCCGGTGAGCGTGTCTAGGAAATATTCGGAGAAAACAGGAGAGCAAGGATAGTTTGGTGAATGTTCATGAGGCGATATAGATCTCGTAGATCGAGAAAAACTACAACAGTGACCATAATACAGCACAAGCGCATGATGGAACTTGCCATCATCGTGTCAGAGACCTTTTTGGTTCCTAGACTCCAAGTGAGCTGATCGAATCCATTAACAAGAATCCCTAATCCACTCGACGTCTCCAAAATAACAAGCAAGAGCGGCTACTATCGTATAGTTGTCTATTCCTAAGCCAGTGTCCAATTTCATTCTGGAGTAAATTCGGCCGCCGACAAACATTGTCGCTATGATGGGATTGAGAACAATGAGGGCGATCTGCTTGTTCGCAGGATGAAGCTCCGAAATGACTCGAACTTGGGAAAGTCAAATGTGTTTCAAGCTGTGGGATTAGGTCTAGATCTGAGGATCGAATCTGCCATCAGAATTGAAGCCCGTTGGTTGCGGCAGTGGGAGATTTGGCTAACGCTTCAAGCCAACTTCACCAAGCACAATCGAGGGAGGACCGTGGTTTGCTCTCAACATACAAGTAGAAGCGAAGCAAGACCAAAGTACTCCGAAACAGCTTGTTGCGAATATAACTCAAAGATGGCCTGGAACAGATCCCGGCAGAAAAAGTATACAGCTCGAGACATATCATCGTGCTTTCGAACGATCGTGATGCATGAAACTAACATGATGCTCAGAACAGGCAATATTTCGAGAAAATTTCCTAGACACTCTCATACAAGCACCTGATTAACAGAAAGAAAGGCGCCTCGAGGCGGTTCGAAGCCCATGATGTTTGAAGAGATATTGCAAACGAATGAATAGTAAGATCCAAGCTTTTGACTTTTACCTGTTGAAACGGAGACATCGTGAGAATGTTCGCCGTTCCCTACCCCACTAGAGTAGCTACAACTGTCACTCATAAGAGTTAAGCCTGTGGAGCATATATAGCAGAAGGACTCCTCAAAGACAACCTTTGAGCGTGTTGGGTATTACCCTATTCTTCGTGATGAATTGAAGGGCACGTAAGAGGACGGAGTTCGGAGGAACTTGGCCTGAGCGGGAGAACTCCGGGTAAATCAACTCAACCTGAGCCTCTCATCTCATCATCTCATCATCTCAAAATCTCAAAATCTCAAATCTCAAATCTCAAATCTCAAATCTCAAATCTCAAATCTCAAATATCATCGTGTCAAGGTATTCCTCAAGACTCTCAATCACAACCATCAATAGGAAATCTCAGATCTAACGTTGCCTTCTTGCTGTGAAGCGAATGTGGTCCTTCAAAAGCAATCTGTGATCTCACCGAGGCCCGATCCACCGTTCCGCTCTTAAATCTCACCCCTCGGCTTTGTTTGTCTCATAACCACCAAATACCTCCCTCATATTCAGCGAAAGCCCCTTAAAAACAAGCCTCACATTCAGCAATTATGGCCGAAGCAGCAACCGAAAGTAAAATCGTTCGCGCCCTCTATGCTCTTCCAATCCTCGCCCACAGCCTCGGCGCCTCGCTCACCATGGGCGAGGTCGTCGCGCAAATAGGCCCAACTCTCATCGCTGGCGTCAAGACCGGAGCTCTTGCGTTGGGCGAGGGGGAGACAGTCTCGTTGGCAAGGAAATTCTTTGGTATTGGCGGTCTTGATAAGTTCCTGAGTGTTCTCGTGGGCTTCTTCACGCCTATCCTGGGGAAGTATGATCCCATGGGTGGAATGCAAGGGACGAGTTTCCTAGGAGATCTAGTGCCGTTGCAAGTCATCATGTACATCGAGGGAGCAAGAAGGGGTAACTACATGACAGCCGCTCATCTATTGTAAGTCCCGCTTCCCTCTTCAACAAAGCCCCCTTGAACTAACAAAACCACAGTCCAACCCTCATCGGCATCGCCTACCAAGCCCGAGGACTCGGCTACATCGCCCCAATCTACTTCTTCCTCCACTACATCCAATCCCCCGTATCCAACTTCCACTCTGCCGACCAACGTCTCGTGCAGATCAGCACCGTGAAGACCATCATCCCAACCATCATCCTAACCTTCATCCTCCCCACCCTGGCCATGACATACGCCCCAACCCTCGCCAACCGCCAATGGATCAACGGCCTCTTCTGGCAAGCCTTCCCCGTCTACGGCGCTATCTGTCAGCGTCTCCTCGGTCTTTTGGTTAAAGACACCACGGAGCAGGACCGTATCTCCAATCCAGAGGCGGACATGAAATATCTCCGTCGCGCCTACTGGTTCGCCGCGATCTTCGGCGGTGCGGCGAATCTACTCGTTCGTCTCACCTCGCCCTTCCCCCTGAAGGATGTTTTCTTCCACGACATCATGGATCCAAAAGCCCCGGCTACTCTAATATCCGGCGCCGCGAGGTTCTTGCGATATGACCAGCTTCTCACCTTTGGCGCCGGCGCTGTATGGACGTTGTTGAATTTCAAGGATTTGAAAGCCGCGAAGAAGACACCGGTGAGCTGGCTCACGATCGTCGGTGCTCTTGTCGGCGGAACGCTCGTGGCCGGACCGGGAGCGACGATGGCGGGGATGTGGGCGTGGAGAGAGGAGATTCTGGCGAACTCGGCGGATAGGAAGAAGGTTGTGAAGAAGGCCTAAGGTAATGTGATGTAGGATTAGCCGCTTAGCGATGCCTTGACTTCATGGGAGTGTAACATTCTAGTTTGATGGTGGGTCGAACAGGACAAAAGGCGAGAGGATTCTGAAAAGGGATGATAAGTAAGGAATCGATGTTCTTCAATGTTCGCTCGGGTTCTCCTCATATTTATGGACGTCGCCTTCTGTTCATCTAGGAGGTGGGGGTAGCGTTTCGTGCATCGCTCGGACGATTTTAAAGTCTACCTCGCGAAACGAAACAGAGGAGCACCTAAAATATCTCTCGGGTTGTTGTGCAATTCGTGTTGCATAGCGAGTCACGCGAGGTAAATTTCAACCAGTGGCTAAGAAGTCATGCTCCAGAACTTGTGCTCAAGGTAGTAGGCCTGCTCATGTTGAATCGCTTCCAATTCGTCTCCTGGCAGTCGCATATCGCATCACTTCCAGGTCTTGAAAGCCGAGATTGTGGCCCGGAAATGAGTGTATTGGACTAAGTATATTGCGCCCAACCGCTACCTCTGAACCCAAACATCCGAAGAAGAGTGATAGTAATAGAAGATCAAAAAAGCTATATACAGGAAATGAATCGTTGAGATGCAACCCTACACCGACTTCCCGAGAAATCCATATCTAAATCTAATGCGGACAAAGTAAAAGCCATAATGAGTAGAATGAGTTGTATTACTTAGGTGGAGGTGGGTCGTGCCTTGACGACAGTGGCTAAAGTCCTAGGGGCAACGGCGGCCGTTGATGAAGCTACGTGAGTCTTGTGCCAAGAGGAGAGAGCGCTCTCGAAGTCGGGGACGTCAGGATAGGCATTTGACTTTTGGAATTGTGGCAGGGTGTTGACCTTGATATCGTCGAGGTCCGTGACGGTGAACTTCTGTGGTCTGTAGTCCGGGGCCATCGGGTCGTTGAAGAGGATATCTTGAGGATATCCAAGCTCGGTGAGATCGACCTGAGTGGCGTCGAATGCCGCCATCATGTCGTTGTCCTCGTGGCCGAGGTTATGGCAATGGAACATGTAGAGGCCTGACCAGGGGGCGAAGTTCGCGAGGACTTCTACCGTTTCTGTGGGATTGTTAGAGAAGCTGTGATGCTCAGAGGGATTCAGGAGACCTGCCGCCGGGGGCTACGTAAACAACGTCTTTGAGGGACTTTTGCTCGTATTCTGCCACAACACCTCGACCCCCAACACGCGACATGACCTGGAAGTCAACCAGATGGACGTGGACTGGGTGGGGTGCGAAGACGCGTCCGTCGTTAGGGTTGACGATCTTCCATCGTTGAACGGTACCCTGTTTAGGGCTTGCCAAAACACGCCCAGGATTTCCATCGGAAAATCCAACCCCGTTGATCAACCACTTGCCCTTTGCCAAATCAAACGCGAACGTGTATGTCTGGTCGACGGTAGGATGGTCCTCGAATTTCTCCAGGTCGACCAATTTTAGGGGAACAGCCCCGTTTCCATCTTGCGAAGTGGTCGTGGTGCCAACTCTGAATTGCATGACCTTGTCGGTTTGTGGGTAATCCTCCTCCCCATTGAAGTCTCGTGCATTCTTGAGGGTTAGGTTCTTACCCTCGTATTGCTCGAAATCGATCACAATCTCGTATCGTTCAGCCTGGCCAAGGATAATCTCCTTGGTCTTGACAGATTCACTGAGAAATCCAGAATCAGAGCCGACGACTGTAAATTCTAGGGCGGTTGCGGTGGTGTCTGCTTCGTCAACAAGTGTCAACTTGAAGCCTCTTGCGGGGGATCCATTAAGCATTCTGAAGCGATACTTTCGGTTCTCGACATTTAAGAATGGCCATGGTTGTGCGTTCACCATGATGACATCGCCGTGAAGATTCGGTGGGGCAATTTGGCCTCCTGCGTCGAATTGCTTCGAATCTAACACAAGTGGAATGTCGTAGTTGCCTTGGGGCAAAGCGAGCTTTGCTGACATAGCTGGGTCCTCAATGAGATACATTCCAGCCAGACCATGATTAACGTTCAGTTGTGTCTTGCCCTCGGCATGATCGTGGTACCACAGAGTTCTGGCATTTTGTTGGTTTGGATAGTAGTAGTCCTTGTACTCGCCAGTCTTGATGGTGTCCAGAGCCCATCCATCAAACGGTGAACGGGAGAAAGAACCGTGGAGATGAACAGACTGCTCTTGTTCAATTGTATTCTTGACGCGAACCACTGCTTCGACCCCCTTGGTCACTTTGAAAGTAGGACCTGGGGCGAGACCATTGTAGCCCCAGAAGGTGGTGGCCTTTATATCGGGGTAAATTTGTCTCTCGAATGATTTGATCTCAAGTTCGTAGAACTCGGTGATCCTGCCATTCTCCGTATTGGTGTATGATGTCGAGGGTTTAATGACAGTGGGAATCGGGAGTTCAGCTGCGAAGGTATTCGTGTATCTATTTCCCAAGTTAGTTAATATCATGTAAGAGTAGTAGAACCTACACTGGAGATTTCCAACCAATGACTGCCGCCTGAGCAAGACCCACGACTGCCGCCGAGGAAAGTAAGAGTGAGATTGAACCCATTGCGAAGAAATATAGAAGGAATGTGATCAAGAGACTTGAGAAGGAATGAGAATGATTGAGAAGGATGATTAACATTTACCACAGAATTCCACGGCTTATATAGATGCAGAATCAAAGCCCATAGGCTTTCCATCGCTTCTTACGCATTGCACTGACAATACCTAAGATGACTAGAGTTTGCTGCTCCTCAATCTTGTCTCCGTCCATCATTCTAAGCTCTGCCCCTTTTCGATGAGGAAAGATTCAATGCGAACAGACGAGAGGATCACGGACGCCGCAATGAGGTAGCATGAGCAAACGCCACAACCGAGAGATCCTCGTGTACTACCAAAAGCATGCTCTCCTGGCCTAGAGACATGTGGAAATAGTGAGCCGAGTAGTCAGATATATCAAAATTTTGTCGGGATTTCTGACATGATATTGTAACATCCAACATCGATATTCTCCGCTCTAGCAAGACCTGTGATGTCTATTTTCATGATAATCTTTGATGTGCTGGAAGTTGGCAGGTTCAACTGGGTCAGCAACTAGAGATTTAGGGACGTCAATGTGGCTTTTACGTAGTCAGAGGAACGTCCAAATGTAGCTTGCGCAGTTTCAATGCATTACAATGTGAACTTCTCAAAACATGAGGCTTGAGAGAGTGGTCTTCGGTTGCTCCGGCCGGCGCCAACGTGGAACGAGCACATGGCAATTACATAAGCAAATCTCGCTAAAGTCCTGAAACTCAACCCCTGGCCTCATCTGAACATGAACATTTGCGCCTCTTGATCCAACGGTAAGGTCATAACGTGGTCACAACGTTTACGTTTACTATCATAGTACAATGGCTGTGTGGGAAGCACGTCCTTGAGGAGTGGCGATGAGTTTCGAACGGAATTACAGAGACTAGACGCCTCACTGCTTATGATCATGAGGCTAGCAACTGGCAGGTGAGTCAGTCATGTGTGGAATCGACCAATTATTCTGCCAAGGGCTGGTGAGAGTCAGATCCCTTTTCGAAATCCTACAAGGCATCGTGTACCGTATTTGGCAGAGATGACGTTCGACATTCACACACAAGCATCACTCTCTCACCAGATGCCCATTTGATCTTTTAGTGCAAAGTAAGGTATGGAATTGCGAGTTCTACTAACTTATTGGTTACTGAAATAGGCCATCGTCGTCATACGAGGTGTCAGACTTCCAGATCACAAAAGATTCGGAATTTTACACCTCTAACAGGGAAGGAAATACGGTCTTGACTTGGATGTTTGAGATATGCCAGACCAACAGCTTTGTACCTTTCCTCTAGCCCACGTAATACTATGAGACTGTTTCTCAAATAAATCCTCAAGTCTCGTCAACAGTATGAGTGACTAACAAAAATTGAAAGGTACAGAGAGAGGTTTACCTGGCAGGGGATGCTTCATTGACGCTTGACTTAGTGCTCGATATCTAACTCAGTAGAGGCATAGAAAAGCGTCATATGGACCATACGAGTCTAGCATTATTCGTCCATTCATACGTCGACACAAACGTCCTACCTCCATACAGGCCTGGATTTTGGCACTGTTGTTGCTGCATATACGAGCCGTGTGATGTCGTTCAATCGTCTTCTCGGCACATCTGACCTTTGGCTTATTGACTGGTACCTTGGGCCTTTGCTTCCGTCTCATCTTCGAATGGGTCATGTGTAATGCAAGGTCTCTGTGATAACTAACACAATGTGGGAATTCTCATACAAAGCCTGACCAAAGGATGGGATGGTAGTATTCAGGTTGACGATAGGCAGATTAGCTGTGCGAAGTCAATAACGAGGATCTGGTATACTTTCTCCGAGCAAGCCGGACTTCGACAAACATGGAGACCGAATTCGCTTGTCCTGGATTGAGCTATTCATTATTCGCACGGTACGAAAAAGCCCCTGCTGCAGGTATCTAATGGCTTGGACTTACAATGCCGTGATTGAGAAGAGCCTGGATGAAGCTTGGGGGGGTCATGGTGAGCTCATCTGCAATCTTTTAGTGACTTCAGGCCCTTTAATCCCGTTTCCATTCTTGGGAAGTTTGCTTCGAATTGGTCGACTTTCTGACACCATATCTGAATGATTGACTACACATTGCACTATTCAAGTTAGCACTTGATGAACTTCCCAATAAACCCTAGAAGCTATACACCACCATGTTGTTGAGGAGTGAGTTTGCTACATACCTTGCCGTTGCTAGCGCCATCAATTCACTGGCATGGGACAACTGGCTTTTGCGTTCGTGTCGTGGACAGTCTGACACTTCCCATGAAATAATAGTTCCTCGGTAGCTTATTCTTTCAACGGTCAAGGGCTTCCTCCAATGCAAGCGTCAAAATCCGAGCAATAATGTGCCCCTGTTGTTGTGAAAGTCCAAACATCAATAGCACTTCGTGAAAAAGGGAGAAGCAGAAATCGAAATTCAATGGAAGGAGGCAACAATCCCCTTAACACCACCAATAAAACCCTGGTATCCTTAATCGCCACCAACGATACTGCAGAAAACACGGTCGTGCGAATAGGGGTGCGATCCTTCTTGTCATTCTTCGGGTCCAGTTCCGGAAAGCGAGCCTCATGTCAGCCACCAAGGTAACCTTACATACTCCGCCTCATCAGTCAGCGCTCCAACGTTCATCTGATGTTTTGCAAGTGGGGAACGTGGCTACACACTTTGGTTTACGGGTACGCCAATCGTTCTTTGATTTTAGGAACTTGTTACTACTAGAGTATTATATCGATCTTGTTATGCCGTTGTTATGCAGTGGGTTTTTGGATTGAGGTTACACGAGGGGATCTTGCTTTGGAAACGTCGAATTGGGAGCGTTAAATCGAATTGATAAGTGATAAGTCTCTTTTGCTCGGTGTATTTGTCGCCCGGATGATCGACATGGTGGCCGTTGAACACGAAACCCTACGCCTCATGTGTACCGTTACGACTTGTACTTCTATTACCAGAAAGTATTGTTGCTGCCACATCGTATCTCAAATCGTCCGTCCAAGTTGACTCGGACAATCAGCTCATGGGGGGAGCTATGTACCGCATAAACGTCCTCGGACCTGTCAGCTTTACGGGATTCCTTCATGATCGCACAAGTTACAACTTCCTAATTGGAAATGTTTCCTTGGTCACGATCCACATCATAATGATATTTCTGCTGTATTCGTCATTGAGTGCTGTGAATTCGCTTACTTCAATTTCTTCCAAAGCCGTGAGCAACTACCACATTCAAAAGGATTCGGCCTGGTCACTTGCACTTCCTAGGTTGGAGATCCAGTGTTACTTTCATCATGTCTACACACAATTACATCTTCAAACCCAGGTCTATATTTCTCCTCGTCAGCAAGTAAAAGTCATATATTTAGTGATCATACAGAAACTGAACAAAGACTTGGCGGCCAAACTCTAGGTACACACTCTCGACACCACGGCTTCATCCCTTCAAGGAGAAGAAGATATAGCTTATATATCGCACAGTTCAATAGATTGGAATACATATCAGGGAACAATTACCAGTATTCCCTACTACTATGTGAGAGATTCATAGTATCTCCACGAGGTTGGAGGTGTATTCATAAGCTTTGGTATGGGCTGGACATTTATACTCGGTGGGTTTTGTCTCGGATATTTTTCACTTTACAGCAAAGAAGTAAGTGGGGAACTCGCCAGAAGGCTTTCCACTGAACTATACCAAAACCTAACGAGCTAACTCAAACCGGGAAGGGAATCTCTATAAATATCATGTTCGAATACCTCACCACCAACCCCAGATAACTCAATTTTAGGATCCACAGTTACAAAAATTACAACTACTTCAAAACTGCTCGGAGGAGTGTGATGAAAGGCACATACAGTAGGACGTAATCTAATCTTCTACATATTCCCCTATCCGGCTATTCCAGAACTCACCTTGCCCTACAACATATCCCTAAATATCCTCACATTCACAACCCACGGAAAAGATTACACTGAAATCCCCACAGGGATGAAGAGGCGAAAATTCAACCCTAACATAGTGAATACCACAATCGCACATGTCCATGTGCGTGATGTAGGTCGTGGCCGGGTATTTTGTGTTCCCCTATCAGTGAAGTATTGAAGGGGTGCGGGTGATGAGATGAGATTCGAAAGGCAAATATAATGGAGGAGATCATGCTGTTGTCGCATCTAAGCACGTATTTGAATATTCATACATTCTAACTGAGAGGCCGAAATTTGCAGTGTGCCTACTACCAATAGAGACAAGGAAGCGTAACTATATTTGGAAAATGGAACGATATGTTTCGTAGGTCGTAGAATGACTCAGCTGATGACGGATGCAACGGAAAGAACAATAAATTCGTTTATGATCTGGGCGAGAAGGTAGATAGATAGACAAAACTCTAGTTCGTGGTTAAGCGGTGGGTGCCTGGGTTTGACCTAGGGAAATAATGGGGCTCTGGTCTCTAGGCTAAATCTCGGCACACATTTAAGAACCTTGCTGACTCATGAAATTACGCTTGATACCAAAATCTTCAATTCCTCACACCCCTCCACGAACGACCTCCCATCCACAAATCCAACATCGCCATCATACAACATGGCTCCCGCAGCAGCAGGAAAGGCTAAGGCCAAGAAGAAGTGGTCCAAGGGGAAAGGTAAGGAAATGCGCACATCTCCAACCTGATCTTGAGGATTGAGGATCGAGGATCGAGGATCGAGGATCCAGGAAAGAATGGAATCTGATTATATTCTCGCACAGTCAAGGACAAGGCCCAACACACCGTCATCCTCGACAAAGCCACCAACGACAAGCTCCAAAAAGATGTTCAATCCTACCGTCTCGTTACCGTCGCCGTGTTAGTTGATAGACTAAAGATCAACGGATCGCTGGCGAGAAGATGTCTGGCGGATTTGGAGGAGAAGGGAGTTATCAAGAAGGTTGTCAGCCACAGCAAGTTGAGCATCTACAGTATGTCTCTTCCCATATTCTTCGCCATGGCGATATCTGTCCCGAGCATGGAATTCGAACTGACACATTTACAGCCCGTGCCGTCGTTGCGGCGGAGTAAAGGAATTCCATATTTTCACGAACGATGTCACGATCTACCTGCTTTCGATTCGACCGGATTGGTTGGTAGCAAGGGCAGATGCAAAAAGGAAATACGGGCATTTGCAATTGGGCATGGGGTTTTTTTCGGTGTAGCATACCACAATCGACTGCTTCTGCAACCACAACCCTCATTTTTGATGACGAGATGGCGAGCGCTTTGGGCCATTGTGAGACCATCGATGGAGGTGAAATATACTCTCATCGAGCCCATCGGAATCCGGTGGATTGGCATATCCGGTTCATACGAGTGGCGGAATTAATTTCTGATATTCCGATGGCTCGAATTGTGCGAAGTGCTTATGATGTGAAGAAGCCCTTTATTGCGTCTTCCATAACCCCACCTACCAGAGCTGTAATCCATGCTGATCAACTCTCGGCAGCCACATTGTCTCCCAAATTCCTTGAAGTCTTCCAATGTGGAAAAGCAATTGCATAGTTTCAGAGTTTCACGAGTGTCACAATAGAACAGCTCATAATCTCTCCACAGCCTTGGTACCATCAAGACGAGCTTCGCTCCACATCCTCTGCCAGTACTATTTCCAAACCAAACCCCAACAACCAAGTCACCTCGCTCCAAATGAAAACATCTCGGCATTTTCAAATCCCCTTCTCCCTTCCCCGTTCCCTGTTCCCCCTTCCCTCTAGTCGTAGTCACATCGCCATACCGTGTTCGCACAAGGGTCCAACCAATGAGACCGAGGCTAAAGTCACCTACCCATCTCCTTCCCCATAAGATACTACCATCACATAAACAGCATATCAGCACTCTGTCCTTTCCATTCCCCTCACTTTTTTCTCCAACTTGTCCATTGATCTACTCTTCCAACTCCTGCAAAAAAGGAAGAGAAGCAATGCCCGACTCTAAACCCTCGACCGTCCGCCAGCGCAAGGCTGTAGCTCCAACTCCCGACAAAACAGTACCAACCGAGGTCCTCAAGAAAGAAGACAGCACCAGCTTCTCCCTGCTCGACATCGCGCGCACGGTTGTGTTCCTGGTGCTAGTTAGTAGTGTATCAAGTTATTTCATCACCGGCGAGTCCTTCGTCTGGAACGTCGCGCGGCCGCAATGGACGAAGATTGAGCACGTCAAAGCGTGGATGGTAGATTCTCCCCCTCCCCCCCGCAGTTCTAATTCCCAATAGTCGCATCCCCTTCCAAAAGACGAGACGAAAAGCTAACAAGAAAGGCCGGCCCAAAACAATACACCGACGCGGATCTCGCCATCTACGACGGCACTAACGCCACCCTCCCCGTCCTCCTCGCCATCAACGGCACCATCTACGACGTCTCCGCTGGCCGCCGCCACTACGGCCCCAAGGGCGCCTACCACTTCTTCGCGGGCGCAGATGCGTCCCGCGGTTTCGTCACAGGGTGTTTCGATGAGGATCGGAATCCGGATTTGAGGGGGGTCGAGAAGATGTATATACCGCTTGATGATCCGGAGGTTGATGGGTTATACTCCGCGGGTGATTTGGCGCATTTGAAGTATAATGAGAGGAAGAAGGCGAAGGCGGAGGTGTATAAGGCGTTGAAGCATTGGTGAGTCGATGGGAAGGGATGGGGAGAGAGAAGGGCTAATGCGTGTGAATAGGGTTGATTTCTTCGAGAACTCGCCGAAATATCCAAAGATTGGACGGGTGAAGAGGGAGGTGGGGTGGGAGACTAAGGGCCCGGTGCCGACGTTGTGTAAGAAGGCCCAGGAGCAACGGCCGAGTGCAAGGGCGAGGCCAGGGGAAGTAGATGGGAGGGGAGGTGTGTAGATAGATTGGTGAGGCGATGGGATGCATCTGGCTGGATGATGATGGGGCACTTCTGGCGTTTACGAGCAATTGAAACGGTATAATCTAGATGGCGTGGACGGATGGAAAAGGCGTCGTGTAAACACGTACAGTACATACCCACATCCAGGAAGGAAAACCAAGCAAGATTGTATCAAAAAGCTCCATTTTCCAACACCACGCATGGGCACAGCACCTCACATCACCGAGCAGGAATGGGGGGACTCATCTCCCCAGCGTCAACCCATCCACCGCAACCCCACCGCACTCGCCAACACCGTCCTCCCACCATGAAGCAAGCACCTAGGGGTTCTCGCAACGTGGGATGGACACTCGACTGCCTTCCACGGAGGGGGTTTTGGTCAATCCTCGCGGTGGGGAGGCAAGAGGGAGAGGGAGAGGGAGAGGGAGAGGGAGAGGGAGAGGGAGAGGGAGAGGGAGAGGGAGAGGGAGAGGGAGAGGGAGAGGGAGAGGGAGAGGGAGAGGGAGAGGGGGGGGGAGGGGGAGAGGGTGACGGGGCCGGTCGGGGGGGGTGG